>JAJKFI010000052.1:2031703-2258170 GCA_029204185.1 Lerista edwardsae | reverse complement strand
ATGAATGAATGAATGAATGAATGAATGAATGAATGAATGAATGAATGAATGGGCTCAGAGTTCCAGGATTTCTCCAAGCACCAACACACACCACATAAATATAGCACACACTTTAATGGACTCCCATTCCCCCTCCTCACAAGCAGTTTACTTAAATGAGCTGGAGTAAATCTCTCATAATCAGCAGATCACAGGATATACCCAGAGCATGTTCTGAGGGCTGGGGAGGTTTCCCTGACCCTCAGGAAGCCGTCTAAGGCCTTCAGAGGGCCTAAAAACATCACTTCTGGGTCTTTGGGAAAACTAGGAAGTGACCATTTTCAGCCTTCTAGAGGCATTTTGAGGGCCCGGGAGGCTGCACATTGTCTCCTTGACCCGCAGAACACCCTCCACGCACAACCAGAGCACAGCTTGAAAGGTGTAGCCCATACCAGGGGATGGATAAAAAGCTTCTGGGAGCTGCATCGCACCAAAAAATGTCATGTTTGGAAACAGAATACCCATCCTAGTGTGCAGATTCATCAAAGAACTTCAGATACTTTAGGTAAGCCAGTCCCTCTGCGCTGCAGCTACAATATGGGGATCATGACACTTGCCTTACACAGTGCTGTTGTAAGAGCAACATCAAGAAAATATATGTGAAGCGCTTAGTGAACTCAGAAAGTGCTATACAAATGCTATGGTCTACAGGTAGGCATGACTTGGTGGATGGCCAGCTCTTGTATTCCTTGCAGTTATATGGAAGACAACAAATAAAACGGAGGCCAAGTTGTTCCTAGAAACTACAATCCCACCACAACCATTCCAAATATTCTTTTTAATTGCTTGTGTTTCTAAACATGTGTTTCTCTTCCCTAGAGCTACCAGCTCCATTTTCACAAGCTTCCTTCATGATATGCAGTTGTGTTGTATGAGGAAAAAAATGCTAAACAACATTGTGAGCCTTTGCCCCTAAGTTCACACTGCAGTGGTAGATCTTGTTAAAGCAGAGAGCGTTTTACTTGGAACAGGCCTAAAGCCCTGTGGCTGGCTTTTGATGCTGACCTTAAACAAGGCGCTATGTTAGCCCAAAGTGCTTTGCTAAATAGAACTATCCAGGATACATGAGATCTGATAGTTGTGCTGGCATCCTTGTATTTGTTATTCTGCTCACACTCATTTGTCCCTCTCCAATGTAATATTCAAGGACTTGATATTGTACCAGTTCAACCTACTTTATAATGCTCTTCCATATGCTTATGACTCACAATCCTCTACCTCGGATACCCTGATGCCTTATGAATAGGAAGCTAGAGCTTCCAAATGCCCCATTCCAGCTACATTAACATCAGAACATCAGTCCACAAACTGCAGATTAGCACTACTGCCCTGCTCTCTTCCACCGAGCAGAAAGAGACCATGGCAGGGAAGCTATCCAACATTTTAGTCACCTCTACCTACTCTCTTATGGTGAAGCGTTGTGCTTAAAGCAGGGATGAGGAGGCTTTGGTTAAGATATTCAGACTTTGATTCAATAATACTTGTTCAAAATAAGTTTTGTTCTATTTGTCAAGTGGGGTTTGGTCTTCCATGTTGAAGAATAGCAAACAAATGTAAATCATAATAGGGTTTCAAAAAGAAAAAAAAGAAAATGTTGCTACTGTGTCAGACCATTGGTTCATCTAGCCTAGTACTGCCAACACACTCATTTATTATAACATTTTTATCCTGCTATCCCTCTAAGAAGCTCAAGGTTGCACACAAGGCTAGCCCAGCCTTGGGTCTGGTTGAACTCTTCACTTTAAATGGCAGGCTGGGGCATGTGGAGGCAAAGGGGTGCCCCAAGCCCCACACCCACTCGCCACCTCCCCAGTCTACTGCCTGCCTGCATACCCCAACTTAAGAAAGGAAGATGGGAAGGGTTTACCACTCCTTCCAACCTCCAGCTCTGTTCTTTGTAAAGTGGCCGGTGCAGAGAATGCTGGGACTAGAGAGTTCAAATCCCAGCAGTCTCCTGGCCAAGTCACTCTACAAAATGCTGCAGCAGAGGAGGGAGCAGATCATGCTAGGAGAGGAGAGTGCTGGGTATATATGTGGTGCTTGCTGTTTATGTGTCTGCACATGTGATGCTGCATGCTGTTTTTGTGTGAAAATGATGCACACAGGGCATGCATGCGCTGATGGAGTGAAGGGATAGGCAACAGAATTTGAGGGCTGGGGACAGCTGTTTCAGATGACAGCTTGCCTTGGGCAGCCCCTGGTGGTATATATGAAGTCTTCCTTTTTTATGCTGTGAACACTCTTTTAACGTGAACTCAAAACTTTGTGAGTTTGGCTAAATTGAGAGATTGGGACAGTCCCAGTGTCATCCAGTGAGCTTCATGGAATCCAGGCCTTCCTGTCCAGGTCACTGTCCATTATACCACAATGGCTCCTATTTTAAAGTACAAGCTTGTCCCTGTATCGGCTGGGGTTCTGTTCCGGACTGCACTATGGATACCTGGGGATGCCTTTTTACAGATAGGGGAGCATCAGTGGTTTTGCTGCAACAAGGTAAAAAAAGGGAGATTTGTTTAATGTTCCCTTATCTTTTTAATAGGTCCCAATATCCATGGTAGCCATGCTGAAACTGGGGGTACCGAATCAGTGGATACTGGGGCACACCTGTATTCACAAAACTTATCATTGTGCTAAAAGAAGTTGCATTTTAATAATTACCATGGTAAAAAATGGTGGTGTAAATTAACACCCAAGACCCTTAGATTAAGGCTCAATGCAGCTGAAGGTAAAAAGCCATGTACTCAGCTAAAGGCTGGAGCCAATTGTTTTGTTTTTCACTGCTGGCCCAATCATAGGTGAGCTGAAGATGGTAGCATCAGTGGCAGATTATAAGGGGCTTGAGAAAGTGGAGGATTGGGGGTGCGCCCAAGCCTGCCAATGCCTCCCTCCAGCCCACCATTGACATGAGTCACAACGATCCATTCACTCAAGCAAGATCATCCATCTCCTTATCTTGATCCTTAAAGCTGGAAGTGCAGGAGTTCTGGTTTAATTTACAGGGACAGCGTGAACAAGTGAGCTCTTTTGTCCATGTCATCCCTTTAAATAAAATCACAAGTCTTGCGCTTCCAGCTTTAAGGACCAAGATAAGGAGATGGACAATATACTTCTTCAGAATTCTCACCATATTGCTGGATTGAACTAAACTAGGAAAGAAGCACAGTAAGGAGCTTTTCTTTTCTAGAGCACTGTAGCAGACATGTAGGGTGGTGCTCCAGGTCACATGACCCTGTTAAGAACAAACAGAAATGCTATGTTTTGCCAAGTACATTCTTCCAGTCTTGTAGGCTGTGTGCACATATGTGCATGTGTTCCACCTAGGAAAAACCCAAATCCTGTGCCAGAAAAGCCAAATTCTGCAACAAGCATCAGTAATGCAAACCAAGCATTTTCCCATATATACTGTACTTTACATAAATTATTCTGCTTCTGCATATAACAGGGATGGACAAAGAAATGTTAAAGGAATTGAAGCCATAACCGATGCTCCCTTCCTCTCAACTGGAAATCCTACAGAGCCACCTGAGGCTATATTCTCCAGGAACAACCTTCATATCATGTGTCTTTTTCAATCTTAGCAGCCTTCAGCGTTTCGAATGCCTTTTTTCTTTTCCTTTATGGAAGCTAAGATCCATGGATGCTGCACTTGCAGTGAACTCCAAAATGCATGCAGCTCTGGTATACAGTCCTTTACTTTTGTTTCATGTGCATTTGCATGCTAGAACTGGATAAAGGGGATTAGAATCCCTCTTCTCCAGAAAGTCAATCCAGGGCTCAGGTTGAGCAGCCTTCCAAGGAGAAAAAGCTACATCTAAAGAGTTTAACACTTAACCTTTCTTCTGTGTATGTACAGATCTGACCTCTAGAAAATAATGTACTTGGAAGCCATTGTCCCCCAATGGCAGGACATTCCATTTTTTTTCGTAATTCTTCATTCCTTGTTGGGATTTCTCATTTTTTAACAGCCAAGAAACCATCAAGGATTTCTAAACATAAGGAAGGTTAAAAAAAAAAAAGATCCTTATTATATAATTTTGAGAGAAAATGCTGATTTCTTGTTGAAAATCTGATTTGATCTTTTTTAGTTTTCAACATCTGTGATGCAGACTGACTTCAGTTGGTATCTTTGTGCAACATCTGCTTTCTAACACCTCCACTACACCTTCTGTACCTGCTTTTCCTCCTCTGTTCTAGAGTAGGAGGTGGAGAACTAAATTATGTGAAAGCACAGAATTTGATATTTATTTTACTTACTTTACTGGCCGAAGGATATGTGTTGTTCAGCGAAGTCAGGCTTATTTGAACAACGTAACAAGTGTCCTCCACGTGCTCTTATCTGCTCATGAACCATGCTGGTCAGGCACAGTCCTTGGCCTTCACAAACAAATGTAGTCATTGCATCCATGTTCCAGGTGGCTGCCACTGTGACAGCAGGTCTTGTTTCGTACATACCAAAACCTCAGACTGAGTCTTTGGCCTTTTACATTGTTGAACTGCCTCTAATATCAAAATGCCCCGGATGCAGGTGAGAACACTGTGATCGTATTGGAATCTGTACTTGCCAGCCCACACTTGCTGCAGCATTTGGAAGGGTGCCGGTGACAGAACACACATAGCTAATGCAACAGAAAGCAGCCTTGCAATTCCTCATTATAAAAGGCTGTCAGCTTGCATGCATTTTCCCTCTACTCCCTGTTTGGAATATCTGTGGATTTGGGATTGGGGGCATAATATGCTAACTGCAGGAACTCTAGAAATCTCCATCTTCTGTGACAGTTCCCAAATGCACAAGATGCTATACTTAATGTACAAAATGCTGTGTAGATAAACGAGACAATATATCATCAGGACCCTACCTGGATAAGCTAACAATCATACCAAAAATAAGATATCTAAGACATCTGGGTATCTCCAAGCAAAAGAATGCAGACAATGATGAGATACATTATGTTGGAGAATGCTGAGATTGTAATTCTTAGAGTGCAATTCTGACCCCATGCTGGAATAGGCAAGCCGACTGGCCTGAGCCATATCTAACACAGAGCTGGGGCTGGCTGCGGCACAACCCAAGGCAAGGGAAATTGATTCCCCTTACCCCGGGTAATGTGGCAGTGGCCTGAATGGGATGCTGCTGAAATTGGCAGCACAAATCCAAGCAGCCTGGTGCAAGATCTGGCACTAAGTGCCGGATCTGGCACCACCCTCACCCCGCTCCATTCCAGCATATTTGTGACAGTACTGGGCCAGCACAGGAGACTTGTGCAACCCAACTTGGGGGTTGGATTGCACTGCCATTCAAATATATGAAGAAGTGAATGAATTTATAGTTTTTGTGATAAATAGAGCTCCTGAAGCACCAATGAAATCCTCCTGACAAGTTCTAATTTGCAGCTGTGTCACTTAAGATCTTGTCTGTTTGTATGTCTGTGTTGGTGAAACCATATACAAATTTGCTCAGAAATTACTCCTAGGAAAATGTGCAACCTTTGTAATGGTTAAAGACTTGTCTGCTTTATAGAGGCTTGTCAACTGGCCCAAAAAGGCAAGAGGAGCAATAAAAGGAATCTGTGTAGACATTTGCTGGGAAAGTTCATGGTAATATAAAGGGGGTTTGTTTATAAAGGGGGATCAGAGGAGAAAGGAATTTTGATTTGATGCAAAAGAAAAAGGACCACAGAGGATCTAGACAGAATTAGGCAGAACTGCAGGCAAGTCAGATGATATCAAAAGATCAAAATAGGAACTGTGGTATGTACTGAAGACAATTAACTGGTTGAGACAATTATGACAGATACATTGACGCAAATTTTTGTAAAGGAAAATAAGTGACTGCGCTGATGTGAATAAAGATGGCTGAAGGATACAACTAGAGATGGTTGGGGATAACCAAGGGCCAAGTCACATCATCTGGGCATATGATGAAGGCTGGATGTTTCAACATTTGTTGGCTTCCTACCCATGGTGATGGGGTCTAATGTTCCCTGTAAGTTGTATGGCTGCGCAGCTCCAAGCTCAGCAACCCAGAAGTTTGCCGATGATGCATGTCATCACTGACTGTCCGCAGATGACGTCACAATTCAATCACGACACTGCACACAAGAAGAGGTCTATTCACTAGCACAGACCCCTTTGAGGGAATACCGATCAGATTATGCTCTGATGCCACCATTAAATGCGTATTTAGAAGCAGAAAAACTTGATCAAGAATGGCTTGGTGCTGACATGCAGGAACCCTGATTCTGTAGTTAGGCTTGTATTGCAGACAGGTCATGACCACAATGATGTCCAGTGATTTCTGGTAGCTTCTGCACCTGATGTCTGTGTGAATCAATTCTGCAAGTCAACACTGGCAGCTAGAGGATGTATTTGGTCCCAAGTCACGTAGTGGGGAACAGAACCCAAGCTCTACTCCATCTCCATCATTTGTGACCCTTCTCTTAAAACTGTGATCAGGCCTGCATCCTCCTGGTCCCTTTTCAATCATAGTTCCTGCAGCAGTCCTACCAGAGTGAGGGACCAGCTTTCTGTCCTCTTTGATCATATATCTTTTCCTCCCCTTCTCAGTAGCAGAACAATTCTTTAGATTAGAGTACTCCCTAAAAGGGGGTTGCTAGCTTAGGTATGGAAGGATGGGCATAGCTGAAAGAATGTAGCTGGTCCTGAATCTCTGTCCACAAATTTGTTCCTCTTTCCAGATCTGGTTTCACGTTTCTGGACAAATGATGAATGGTCTTGAAGAACAGTTGATACACACCTGCAGGCCTAGCCTGCTGTCATTTCCCATGGGCTGATCTAGAAATGGCAGATTTCAAAAAGGCTGCCTAGGTTTGACTGGAAGTCAGACCCAGGCAGTGAGGGAAGGAGGAACCATTTCTTCACCAAATAAGTCTAGCATTCATTCCTTAAAGAACAAATGAGGTCAAAGAAAATACCCTCCCTCGCACTACTGGCTGTGGAGAGACTTGAAACAGTAATATAATGCAATTCCTCACTAAAACACCAAGAAGGAGCAGAGCAATGCAATGCAATCTCCTCATTATAGAAAAGAATGGTGCAGACAGTCTCAGCTTGAAAGGTCAGCATCACTGCAGTGTGCTCATCATCCCCATCATAGAACCAAGTTGGAAAGCAACATCCAAAGGGACTTCTAGTTCACCTCCTCCCCCCCAAGACAAGCTATCCTGCAGCGCTGTCGCCAATTCATGTAGGGGGCCAAGTGCATACCAGCTCAGACAAGTGCCCTTCACTCATCTGCCTAACCTTTTCGGTGACCCACTCACCAGATGTCTGCAGAGCTGTCAGGTGCTTGCCCAACATTCAACCCAGCCCAGGCTCCTACCACAGCAGTGTACTTCACCACTGCATGCAGTGCCACACGCACCAAATCATATGCAACAGCAGTACAGATATAATACATATTGGGGGGTGGGGGTGGGGGGGGTAGAGATGCACAGGGATAGACTCCTGCCAAAAGATCGGCGCAAGGAACATTCGTCATTGCCCCACTGAATTCCCAGCCCAAAATGTAGGGAAAGGCGCCACATCGTAGCTCTCCAGGGTAAGGGTGCCTCCGCATTCCCTTTCCCAGCGGCGGCCAGCGATGCCCGGACCTTGCCTCCAAACGCTACCGTCCCGCTTCACTGCAGCGGCGTCGCGGGGAGGACGAGAGGCGGGGAGTGCAGCAGGCGAGCCCGAGGCAAATTGGCGGGCTCTGCGCCGGGGAGGGCTTACCTGCGTAGCTCTGGCCGGTGCTCAGCAAGGAAGGCGCAGCAGCCCGTCCCCGGAGGCGCCGAGACCCCGCTGGGAGGCACAAGAAGCCGGGCCGGGGGTGAATTCCTCCCCTCCCCCCGAAGCGCGCCGAGCGGGCTGCAGCCGTTCGCTTCCTCTGGCGAAGCTCCGAATAAACCAGCAGCTTCGCAAGGACTGCGGGCAAATCGCTCCCCCTCCCCTTCTCCCCCGACCGACCGGCCGCCCACCTCCTTCTGCCGGTTTCTATGGCAACTGGGTAATGCTCAGCGCATCCTGCCTGCTCGGCTGCGAGCAGCAGCACCGGCGTCCCCCTCGAGCCGCGCTCCGGCTCGCCTCCCCTCCCACCATATGGATGGATGGGTGCGCGCGCACACACCAAAGCCATCTCGAGGCACACTGGGCGCCAGCCCAGGCGGAGCCTTCCCGCGCACGGGTGGCAGAGGCGCGCTCTAAGCCAGCGCCAGCGCCAGCTTCCCCCCCCTCCCGCCCTCAGCGCCTCGAAACGCGCGGACGCGCGTGACTACAGGCAAGCGTGAGACACGTGTGAGGCTCATCCGAGTGACATGCAGGGACGCACGCGAGCCTGCTCTGCTCGGGATTGCTTGTGCAGGTCTCAAGGCAGTCGAGGTGCTCGGCAGGCCAAGACATGGTTCTGCCGCCGCGCGTAAGGCGAGAGAGGCACGCACGCGCACCCCAGGCTCTTTGACGAGGGCGCTGCTGGGGGTGCCGGCGGGGATCAACTTTCAGGTGCCGTTTCCTTTGCGACATTTGCACGAGAGTTCGCTGGCCGCCCAGTTGCAATCTTGCCTCCTTAAGCAACTGCTTGGGTTGGCATGTGTAGTCGGGGCCCCATGAATCACCCAATAGGAGCTAAGCATGGCGGGCACTCTCCCAGACCACAGGTAAGAGGTATTAAGGGCCCAATCAACTTTCCAGTGCTGATGTAGCTGCAATGCAGCCCCAAGGTAGGGGAGAAATGTTCCCTTATCTTGAAGAGGCCTCTGTGACTGCCTACCACCACCACCACCACCACCACCACCGGGAACATCACATGCCCTGTTGGCACTGCTGCATCAGCACTGGAAAGTTGGATAGGATTGGGCCATAGATCTGGGAGTCGAATGAATAGCGTTAGGAGTATAATGTGTGCACGCCACATATTACTGGACATGCTTGCTTACACAATTACATTCCTGGGATGCTTTCGGCACTGTTCCTAGATACTATACCTATCTTTTCTAAGGCTAAATCCTAAACACATTTACTTGGGGTGTGTGTGTGTGCATTCCATTGAACAAAATGGAATTTACTTCTGCTTAAATATCTACAGGTTGTGCCTCATTATCCACTGATTTGACTCACCACTGATACGGAATGAGTCAACTTTTAAATGCCTTGTAACAGGGGAAAAACCAATCCTATTTCCTACCTTTGCACTGTTAAACTGCATGGGTTGCAAGCATCTCAGAGTTAAAGATAGCTTTAAAGACCCTCTTCCGGTTTCTTGCTCCACTGTCACCCCAGAATAGGTGGGAAATGAGTCTTTAAAGCTAATTTCCCACTGATTTGGTAGCCACTGAGGGTTCCGGAAGAGAACCCCAATGGATAACAAGGCACGACTGTATAGGATTGGGCTGTTGGAGTAGCAATTTTCTTACAAGAATCCAGTTTCCAGTGGAATGCACACTTGTCAAAAGGCCTTGGAGGATTGATGCTGTGGAACTCAGGAAGACTCCTGTGTTTGCTGTAGAAACTAAGGGTCTACAAGGAGCATCTGAAAGTGCTCCCCAGAGTCAGATAGAATGAAGCAATCTGCCAGGTGGATCCACTGCAGCCTCATCACACCAATAATGGCATTTCATCTACATTCATATATGCTAACAAATTCAAGAAGCAGCAATCTTCTTAAGGAGAAAAAGTATTGCGAGAGGATGAGACAGTATGTGCTATCACAGGGGGACCTGGGGTGCACAAAGGGGTGCACAAAGAATGGTGACGTCCTGTGAGTGGCCTAATCACAGGAATGGGGGAATACATATTATGAGGCATTCTGGCTTTAAATAAATTTATGTGAAAAAAAGTTCTAATTAATTTTAATGACATTTATTTGGTAGTTCCACTGAACTTAATGAGAACACTTTTCTTCCAAATGGGGGTGAAAATAAAGGTTTTTCACTTAGGGCGCAATCCTAAACTGAATTAGGCCGGCATAAACGAAGCCAGCAAAGTTTGGCCAGCACAAGGGACACTGTAAAGTATGTTTGGACCATTCTCTGAGTCAGAGAGGCCAGCACACAGATGTGCACCATCCTCCCTGACTCCAAGAGTAGTCCAAACACGCTTTATGGCGGCCCTTGTGCTGGCCAAACTTTGCTGGCTTAGTTTATGCCGGCCTAACTAGGGGTTCTAGTTTAGGTAGCCACTGAGGGTTCCAGAAGAGAACCCCAAATAAAACCATTCTGCCCCCGTGGGATTGAGGGGCCCATACAAGTGGGAGGACAGACCTAGAATTCCACACCTGGGCTCCATAGAGGAGTGGTTATTTTCTAAAGATCAAAATAAGTTCATTGTCATTTCTGCTCTAAGGGTAACTAACAATGTAACAAATTCTCCCATGCATCCTTAGCTAGTCAGTGGTGAGAAAGTCAGACACAAAGAGGCCTGAGCAATAGAACCTGCCCTTAGAAGCAGTTGCCATAATAGCATGGTCTGCCTAAGGAGGGTTGTTCGGTTGTTCAAGCTGGCTGAGATCAAGTTGCTCTGAGAAGGTAAACCAGGTCCTGTGTGCCTCTCTCCTTGTCTCAAACAGCATCTCATCTTCTAAAGAGCACATTTGACACCCTAATGAAGCACAGTGGGGCAGTCTGTCTTCAGCACCCTTCATCTGGCTTCTGGCTTCCCATATTCCTCATTTCAGCAGGAGAGGGAGTGAAGACACAAAGAGACAGTAATTCACTCACACACTGAGAATAAAAGAAAGAAATGGCTTTACCCAGGATGCTTTGCATCTACCTTTCCTATCTTCGGCTCTTTACTAAATTGAAATCCCTCTTGCTACTTCTCTTTTCTGATGCATCTTTCCTCCACTTCATTCCTTTAGCATCTCTTTCTTTCTGTATTAAAATGCCCTGTCTTGTTACTCATAGCTGAAGATTTCAAACAGGGTCTCTCACTGAACTTCCCATTTCAGCTGTGCCCACTGTGAAAGTTTGCTTGTGGCATTTCAACCACTCAGCTTCTAGCAGCACCTGCATTTTGGCAGGAAGTAGGATTTCATGATATGAATGTTACAGAGCTTCCCACCACTCCAGGGACAGGGGGAGAAAAAACAACAGGTCCCTTGGTTTTGTAGAGAATTCTGCAATACAGGCATCAGTGGATCTGCTGTGTGCACACACTAGATTGATTCCCTTGTGCCAGTGTAATTTACAGATGAATTAACCAGTATCAGAAAGCTGTTCTTCCCCATGCTCAAAGGACATATTTAATGATTTTTATCTTTATTTTTTTTGGTGGTTATTTCTACCTGACATTCCATTGGCACATGCTGGTTTGCGTTTCTGATCTGAATAATTTCTACATCTGTAAAACCAGCATCTTCGGGGAAAACCTGACAGGATGATCTGACATTACATCTTGACAAATGTAGCGTCTGTAAACTCCTGGCTTAGATAAGAGCTCCATTGTTCAGGTGCCTTTTAGAGATGAGATAATGAAAGCAGCCTTGCTCTGTTAAGAACCATTTCTGAGAGATGACTCTGCAAATTAACAGCATGTGGCTACATGCTCGTTCACACTTGGCATTGCAGGTCCAAGTCCAAATGCTGTTGTGTGTGAAACAGGATTTAAAAATAGCAATGTTATACTTAGGAGCTGTTCCTCTCCCACCACCTTAGAGGCTTCTGTAAATGTAATGTTTCCATAAATTCCTCTTGGCATGCAAGGCTCTCTCTCCTGCAGTTCAACACAAGGTGTTGGTTACCTTGCAAAGGTGAATGGAAGAGAGCGATTGACTTTTGTTGACAAACTAGACATGACATACAATCATGTGTGTCTTTATCCTAGCTTAAAAACAAAAACAAAAGCAATCTCTCCAGGCTGTGAGTTTGAAAGCGCAACCCTGGAGGTAGGCTGGCACAGTTAGGCCAGCAAAGATTGGCTGGCACAAAGGACACCATAAAGTATGTTTGAACCTCTCTCGGAGTCAGAGAGGCCAGCACACAAGTATGCACTATCCTCCCTGACTCCAAGAGTAGTCCAAACATGCTTTATGGTGGCCCTTGTGCTGGCCAAACTTTGCTGGCTTAGTTTATGCCGGCCTACCTCCAGTTTAGGATTGCGTTCTGAGAGTGGCCCAAACGTGCTTTATGGTGACCCTTGTGCCCGCCACACTTTGCTGGCCTAAATGTGCCGGCCTAACTCCAAGTTAGGATTGTGCTCTGAGTGGAGGAAGAATGGCAAGATTGTTTTAACCCTGTCCACTCTGGCAGTTTTTTCCGCTCAATTACTGTACTTCCTAAGCTACTCTTCCTTCTACTAGGAGAAAATAGCTATTTTAAATGGAAAAGCAGCCAGGAGGGAAACGTTAAGCATCCTCTCTGTTCTGCAACTCAAGCACACAGCATCTTAAAGTTTCACACACGGGCACACACACACACACACGCACACACACACCCTGCGTTGGACTTAATGCCCCTTTGCACAGATTTTTTCCTCCATAAGCAGATTATGCATTGTCTTTATGGCCATTCATAACTCTGCCGTGGGATCCCACACAGCCTTCCAGGCTTTCCCCAGAGCCAACACATGCGACTTTGATGGCAGGATAGCACAGCCATTGATGCAACGGTGACACTGCCATGTGCAGGGGGTGGGGAGTAATGCCATAATGGGATCTTCTCACAGCACACCTTTCCTGCTTCCTAAGATAATTTCTGGCCCCTCTTTCTGATTTGTGCCATGGAGGAACAGCTGGAAGCTCTTGACTGCTGGCTCTGTTCTTCCTATAGCTCCAGCTACTTCTTACAAGGGATGTGTTCAGCAAGCTGCCAGGCCAGGCAACCCTTTCCCACTTCCTGGGAGAATGAAGATGTTAGGCTATTTGTGCCCTTAATTAGAAGCACAGAATAACTGGCCCTCTGCAGTTGCTTGCTCAGAAAGCAAACCATTGTGAAAGGCTGTGGCATTGTGCAGGTGCCATCCGAAAAACCCAGCTTAGTTTCAGCAAAACAATCTGCCTTTTGTTTGCTAATTTCTAACCCTTCAGGCATCCTCCGGAACTCTTTCCAAGGAAGGGGCATGGTCTCTGATATAAAAGACTATATTTTTCTGGCAATTTGTAGGAAGCTTTGTGGAAACGGCTGTTTGTGAGGCCAGAAAAGGGTCTTGCTGCTTTCCCAAGATCCCTGCACTGCTGTTAATTCAACATGGGTTCAGTTCTGGAAACTTGTGGCAAGTACAGTTATTTGTGTCACTGGGTGCAAAATCCTGCCAGGCTAGCCTGCATGCATTTTGCTTCTATTTGACATTAGTGTAGTACAAAACACTACTCTCAGCCAGAACAAAACACAGGCAGTGATGAGTTGAAGCTCTGTTCTACAAGCAGTGTAGGCTCCTTTTTAAACAGGTGAAATGTTCTCCCGCTTTTTAAAAAATTAGTTGTTTGATTGGAGGATGCATTCTCCCTGATGTGGATGAGGAAAATTTTTAATACACAACACGTTCATAGTCAAAATAGCTTTGATTGTCCCTATCATAGCCTTTTTGCAGTGTTAAGTGCACAAGAAAGCTCTTGCTAGATCAGGCCAAAAGCCCTTCTGCATCAGAATCCATTTCCTACTGTGTCCAACTAGATACTTTAGGGAAGCCCATGAGCAAGCAACACAGACTTGTCTCCCTCTGTTGCTTCTGCAGTTGGTACTATATATACATTATGAGCAATCATTTCTAATCAGAGTTTGTGATTCTGACTCTTACAGTTTAGAGTTGCAATTGTTTATGGTTGTAATCATTACATGGAAAGAAAACAAACCTAGCGATTATAACAAATAAACTTGTGGTTATTGTAAGGTGCTGGTTTTGACCTTTAAAGCCCTATATGTAGGGGTATTTGTAATGATGGGTGTTTGGTTTTTTTTTGAGTTTTCATGATTTGAAAGTGGTACTGTGTGTTTTTATTCTAAGTTTTCATTCCAAGTTGTTATTTTATTCATTTTAAAGTGTACTAGTTAGGTGTTATAGTATCCGCAGATGCAGCCATAGTATTATTTCTAATTGGAGAAGTAATTTATTTTAATTGCTTGGAATGAATGTATGGATAGATAAAGATTTGTGTGTGTGTGTGTGTGTGTGTGTGTGTGTGTGTGTGTGTGCTTACTTTCAAGTAAACCTGTAAAGGATTGGGATACACAAGTGAAAGAATTGTATCATTGGTATGTTGGGAGTCCTGATAATGGATCAGGGCACTAGTATTTTGTGTTAGTCAAGAAATGAAACGTTCTCACTCACACCAAACGAGTGCAGGCCTATGTATGTCTACTCAGAAGTAAATCCCACTCAGTTCAATAGAACTTACATTCAGAGAAGTATGCCTAGGATACAGTTTTTGCTCTGTACAGTTGAAACAAATGAACAAATTGACTCAGAGCATAAAGGTTTATAATGCATGAAGCACTGTAATGCCTACCAAGAGAAAATGAGGTTAACAGACTGCATCTGTACATACATATTGTTGTTTATCATTGATGTAATACACCTTGGGCAGTTCTAACCCAGAGGATGAAAGAAAAATATTACATATAAAGTGTCTCCTAATTTCTTCTCAGAATGTAAGTTTTCCTGAAGGCAGAAGGACTACCATTTCATATGGATTTGGAATCTTGCAGGCTTGACCTCACAACTGGACCTGGAATTTCAAGGTGAAAGTATCTATGAATTGTATTGAATACTTGGCCTCAAAATGTAAGGTTTTAAATTCAGAATGTGAAAAACTCTGGATTTTAAATTCTAGGTGAACTGAGGCATCTAGTGGGCCTTTGTGAGATACAGGAATATACAGGAAGCTGGACTAGATGGGAATTTGACCTGATTCAGTGAGGCTTTTCTTATATGTATATGCTTTTATGTGTATTCTACTATGTATATTCTTTTAATCATGATAATGGGACTTATTTCTGGGTAAGTGTGGATAGGATTGCAGCCTTTGGGGAATTTTTTTTTAAACACATCTTGAGGGTTAGGACGATTCTTTAAATAAATTTTAAAACATACGTATTGTAAACTTTTAATTTACTTACTGTGATTGATTTTATTTTATTATATGGGAGTGTTAAACATTTTCCTGCTTAATTATGTCACTTTCAGCCATGACATAATTTCCAGGTTAATGAAATCATTTCCATTGGGTTCCGACAGGACAGACTGTCGTTCTAAAAAGTGGGTTCTAGTGCTAAAAAGTTTGAGGACCACTGCTCTAATGAGCATAGGGCAGATAAGTTTACAGATGTATGTTTATTACATAAGGACTGGAGCATCAGTGGATAACTTAATGTATGAATTCGCCACAGATAAATTGCCATGGGTAGATCTTTCATACAGGCAGCATAACCTCAAGCAAAATTATTTTACAATGGATATCACACATTCATCTAACAGTCATCAAGTGATTAATACGCATATCTGAATCAGAATTTGGAGTTTCAGAACAGGCTTAGAGGAGCTTCTGTAATCCCCTTTAATCATTGTTGCCTGTCACTGGGATACTTATAAGAACATAAGAACATAAGAAGAGCCCTGCTGGATCAGGCCAAAGGCCCATCTAGTCCAGCTTCCTGTATCTCACAGCGACCCCAACAGGTGCCCCAGGGAGGCATGAGACAACAAGATGCTTGCATCCTGTTGCCACTCCCTTGCACCCAGTACTCTGAAGTAGCCTACTACTAGTGTAAGGAGGCTACAACCCATCATTGCCTATAGCCCACAATGGACTTTTCTTCCAGAAATCTGTCCAATCCCCTCTTAAAGGCATCAAGACCAGATGCCATCACCACCTCCTGTGGCAAAGAGTTCCACAGATTAACTACCCGCTGGGTAAAAAAAGTACTTCCTTTTATCTGTTTTAACTCTCCCAACCCTCAGTTTTAGCGGATGCCCCCTGGTTCTGGTGTTTTGAGAGAGGGAAAAGAACATCCCTTTATCGACTCTATCCCTTCCATGCATTATTTTGTATGTCTCAATCATGTCCCCCCTCAGGTGCCTTTTTTCTAGGCTGAAGAGCCCCAAACACTGCAGTCTTTCTTCATAAGGGAGGTGCCCCAGCCCCGTAATCATTTTTGTCGCTCTCTTCTGCACCTTTTCCAGCTCCACTATGTCCTTTTTGAGATGCAGCGACCAGAACTGGACACAATATTCCAGGTGCGGCCTTACCATCGATTTGTACAATGGCATGATAATATTGGCTGTTTTATTCTCAACCCCTTTTTTAATTACCCCAAGCATAGAATTGGCCTTCTTAATTGCTGCTGCACACTGGGACGATACCTTCATTGAATTGTCCACCAACACCCCAAGATATCTCTCCTGAGCTGTCACAGACAGCTCAGAACCCATTAGCCTATAGGTGAAGTTTTGGTTTTTTGCCCCAATGTGCATCACTTTACATTTGTCTACGTTGAAACGCATCTGCCATTTGGCTGCCCATTCCCCCAACTTGGAGAGATCCTTCTGGAGCTCTTCACAATCCTTTCTGGTTTTTACCACCCGGAAAAGTTTAGTGTCATCTGCAAACTTGGCCACCTCGCTGCTTATCCCTGTTTCCAGGTCATTTATGAATAAATTGAAAAGCACGGGCCTCAAGACAGATCCCTGGGGCACTCCACTTTTCACCTCTCTCCACTGTGAAAATTGCCCATTGACCCCCACTCTCTGTTTCCTGGCTCTCAACCAATTCTGGATCCATAAGAGGACCTGCCCGCTTATTCCCTGACTATGAAGTTTCTTCCGCAGCCTTTGATGGGGGACTGTGTCAAATGCCTTCTGAAAATCCAGGTATATGATATCCACAGGTTCACCCACATCCACGTGCCTGTTGACCTTTTCAAAGAATTCCGAAAGGTTTGTGAGGCAAGACTTACCCTTACAGAAGCCATGCTGACTTTCCTTTAGCAGTACTTGCTCCTCTACGTGTTTTAGGATTTTATCTTTGATGAGGCTTTCCACCATCTTACCCGGAACAGACGTTAGGCTGACCGGCCTGTAGTTTCCAGGGTCCCCCCTTCTCCCTTTTTTAAAGATTGGCGTGACATTGGCTATCCTCCAATCCTCTGGCACTGTGGTCGTTTGAAGGGACAAGTTGCATACTCTAGTTAAGAGGTCAGCAACTTCGTTCTTTAGTTCCTTAATAACTCTTGGGTGTATACCATCTGGGCCTGGTGACTTATTTATATGTAGTTTATCAATTTGATCTAAAACATCTTCTTTATTAACCAGTATCTGATTTAATTCCTTCGTTAGGAAGGGCTGTTCGGGCTGTGGTATGTGCCCAAGTTCTTCTGCTGTGAAGACGGACGCAAAGAATTCATTTAATTTCTCTGCTATCTCCAAGTCCCCTTTTATCTCCTCTTTCCCTCCCTCACCATCCAGCGGGCCAACCGCCTCTCTGGCAGGTTTCCTGCTTCTAACATATTTGAAGAAGCTTTTATTATTCCCCTTTATGTTGCTAGCCATGCGTTCCTCAAACGCTTTCTTGGCCTCCCGTATCACCTTCTTACTTGTCTTTTGCCAGAGTTTATGTTCTTTTTTATTCTCCTCACTGGGGCAAGACTTCCATTTACGGAAAGAAGCTTCCTTGCTCTTTACAGCTTCTCTGACTTTGTTTGTCAGCCATGCAGGCACCCCCCTGGACCTTGTTGAACCCTTCTTTCTTTGCGGTATACACTTCCGCTGGGCCTCTACTACTGTTATTTTAAACAGCCTCCATGCAGCCTGGAGGGATTGGAATCTTTTTACTTTCCCTTTTAATTTCTTCCTAACTAGCCTCCTCATCTGAGGGAAGTCTGCCCTTCGAAAGTCAAGGGTTCTTGTGTCAGATTTGTGTCAGATTTATGAACACAAAGATCTCAGCAACTGTAACCACAACATCTCTTGATGCTTTCCATAGCTTTTTTGCCTTTTAGGTAGATTTATGCAGTCATTACGTGTAAGTGTTAGCTCCAACAGCTTGCATGCTCTGGGTTGTCTAGTTTCTATTAACATCTGTAGAACTGAAGCAGGGTGTCAGACATGCTCAATCCAAAATGCAGAAGCACATGGTAGAGCAAGGAAAGGTGGATTATGGAGCCTCTGTAAGGCAGCCTTGCAGGAAGTCTGTTGTATCTGTTCTGTGGGTAGAAGCCTTTCATCACATATAATATTTCCCTGCCATTTTGTACAAGGCCTTAAGCCCAAACCACAGAAATCCGTGCGGTAATCCATGGAATAAGTGTGTGTTGTGAAGCAAAACCTTCCGTGCAATAAGTGTGTGTTGGGAGGTGTGAGTTTCCTTATCCTGTGTGGTTTGTATCATGGAATATCCCTTTGTTACTTGTTGCCCTCCTATTCTATGAGTTTGGATTTTTCTACTTGGGTTTTTGAACACATGGCTGCAAAATCAATAAGGATATCAATACCCACAAGTTTGGTAGGAGAGACAGCTCCTCCTATCATTGGTCTTGCCTTTCAGAGGCAGCCATTTCTTCTTTCTCACTTGTGGTGAGTAGGATAGAAAGGCACAAAAGGGATGTTTTTGAACTATGCTCTGAGAACCTTTAGACTGAATTAGCTCATGATGGAGGGAAGCAATATTTTTGTTGCTATTTGAGGGTCTGCATGACCCAACTCCCCCATTCAGCAAGCATGTGTGTTCCACTTGTGAATGTGAATAAATAGCTGTTGGTGGTGTGGAGTGCATTAACCATGCTGGTGAAAACTGCTTTTGGATTCTTGATTAAAACACTGCTAATCAGAACTGTGTGGCTTTTTAAAATAAAGCCTTGCTTGTTCCCCAAAACTCCTTATCTTTGCACCCTGCCCCTGACTACTGATGTTGCTGCAGAGCATGTCCCTTATTCTTTCAGCAACCTTCTCATGCTCTCTCAAGTCTGGGTGGGGCACAGCAGGTGTAATCCCTCTCTACCATGGATGGTTCCTGCTCCAGCAGAACCTTGCCTTGGGAGAGGCTGAAATCATGCAGGATGCAGCATGTCGTTGTCACCTCTGCATTGACATCCTGATGTGGGTGTAGTTGAAGTGCTGTGGGATGGGGGATGAGGAGTAGGAGGCATGGGCGCAGTTAGTAGGCAGCGCCTCCAGTGATCATGGGTGGGAATCATGGGTGGGATGGCAACCCCATTGATGTTTTCAACTACATTGGGTGCTTGAGCCCTCCTCCATTCTCCTGAACAGAGGGGACATCAGCAGAACTATTGTGTCATGACCTTTGCTGGGCAAAAACATTCAGGAATTTCGCAATGGAGTCCACCACTGCCTGCAGCACTACCGATTGGTACTTCTTGCAGTTGATGTAACTGTTGGCTTTCTTGCTTGGTGACTGGATTGGGATGTGCCCTCTGTCCAGGGTGCCAATGCATTTATGGAGCACAAAATCCCTCAATGACCGACTGTCCATCACTAAGCCCAATGACTGGTTCCCAGCACAAAAATGGAGGATGCCACGGATGGAAGATGCAACTGATGTACTGCAGTTCAAATCCAACACCAGCATGGAAATGGTCGTGGGCACTCAGGGATGATTGTCTCCCACACTGAGGAGGACTCTGGATCAGGTGCACCCTTACTTTGTCCATGAAGTTCCATGAAGACAAATCAAGACATGTGGTGGTACCCTTGCCACTGGTTTTCCTAGAACCCTTTTCTTCATTACACTACTACTTGTTGATGTAGCATTATTTAGAAGAAAGATAACAACTGGCTAGGATGAATGCCAATGAGTGTTATAATCCCACTGAAAATTTTTTTAAAAGCCCCCTTTTTTGCTGTCTATGAATGGGATGACAAAGTGTCTGTGTGTGGGGGTAGATTTTGGTGAAGACCTAGCAATTATACACATGTATTGCATGAGTAGTCTCACTGACTTCAGTGAGTTGTAGCTGCCCTGTAAAAGTATGTCCCAACAGACATTTCAAACTTCCAGAGGTATACAATTTCCACCTGACATATGTAGCTAGTGGTTGGAAGTGGACCATTGTTGCAATGAGTTCCTGCACAAAAAGACCCCTTCTGTGCAATTCAGCTTCACTTCTATACCCTTCCCATGAGATGTTTCCTAGCATGGAGAAGTTATTCAAAAGCTAGAAGTTTCTGGAGTGTGTCAAGGGCAGAAATTCACCAATAGCTCTCAGGTACATAATATGGCCCCATATAAAACTAAATAGATTTGCCAGATCAAAATCAAAATATGAAGTAGTCTGGCTTGAGTTGGTCTATGTATATAGTTGTTTGCCCTATGAACATTCATGAAATTGGATTCAAATAAATGATAGCCTTAACTGTGGGTAGGTAAAGGAGTATGACACATGAAAATGGATTACAGTACTGTGAAGGATGAACTAAGAGGTTCGCTGGCCAGATATCAGTGCTTCACTGAGGACGAAGTATTTGCTGAGTATTTGCTTTAGGGCACAATCCTAATCAAGAAAGTTGGTTAGGATTGCACCATTATCTGACAGCCTAATCCTATGCATGACTACTCAAAAGTTAATCCTATTCAGTTCAATTAGACCAATTCCCATTATGGGAGACCTAGTCCCATTATGGGAAGCTGTTGATCTACTAACCAGTCAGGGGAAAGATGGCAAAAGGAAATAAAACTTAAAAGAGACAGATGTGGACAGACTGGGAACAGTAAAATTGTATCTGTAACAAGAACAAAATTCCAACCAAATCTAAGGGCCCAATCTTGTCCAGTTTTCAAACCCTGGTGCAGCTGTGCCAAAATGACCTAAGCTGCATCCTGCAGTGGAGGGGCAGTTATGGAGGCCTCCTCCAGGTAAGGGAACTGCATTGGGAGCTGCATTGCACCTGCATCAGCTCTAGAAAGTTGGATAGGATTGGTCCTAAGTCTGCAATCCCAGTTCATGTGAATTGGGATTGGACAGACTTGGAATGTTGTTCTCATTGCAGATACAACTTCACTGTCTCCCAGTCTGTCCACATCTGTCTCTTTTAAATTTTGCTTCCCTTTGCCATCCCCCACTGCCCGGTTAGTAAATCAATAGGTTCCCATAATGCACAGCAGCGTACAAGTGCCAGCAATTCAGAATCCTTTTACGATTAAATCCAGCTTGGCTCTCTGAGCAGTTTCATCAGTACTAGCAGCCTATTAATCACCATTTTGCTCGGAGGAACCAAGGCCAAGGAAAAAAGCTGCTGAAGGGGGTTGGGTCATGGCTTGGCCAGCAGTGACAGGTGCTTGTCAACCAAAGACAGTCCAGCTGCAGGAAAAGAAGGCGCCATCTTGGAAGAATACTTTGTCACCCAACAGTTAAATCTGACTATATTATATTGGATGATCCATAAGCAGGGCCTGGCATCATGCACGTAATCTCTTGTCATTCATCATTCTAGCAAGGTTTTTATTTTTATTGTTATTTTTTTACTGTCTTAAATTACTAGCCATGATTTAAGGGCTTTGAGATATGGGATACTTGCTTCTGCAAATATTGTGCTTTGTATTGTTGCACATCAACCCAGCAGAATACTTTATCTTGGGCTGTTCCACTATTTTTTTTTAATTTATAAATCAGTTTGCAAATTGGTGCTCAGTTCTATAGTATGGCTCATCACTAATGCCGCTAGAACAGGAAGATGTTGATTAGATCTAAAAATAATAGACATGATTGCTCTTCAACCAGGGTGACCAGGTGCCCTCTTTTTCTAGGACATGTCCTACATTTCAGCCCTCTATCCTGGGTAAATTTCAAGATATCCTACATTTCAAGACAGACAGGGGGTACCAGCATTAAGAGGGGCTGCTCGTATCACTTGCTTGCATGTTTGTTCCTTCATTTGTTGGGTTGCATTAAAGCAGGAAAAGAGACCCCAAAATCAATATATAATGTTTTTAGCTTTAATTTTGTAACATCCTACATTTTTCTTGAATGTCCTACATTTTTGGGTGCTATGCCCTCCTTTGTGATTATGACATCTGGTCACCTTATCTTAAACCCCACAACCAGCATGCTATGAAGTTCATGCTAAAATGTTCAGCCAACAACCCTCCTCTAAAGGACTATAGACAGCACTGAATATTGGGATTCTGAATCTAGATCAGAACTGCACAGCTGCAGTTTGAACCCATCAAACTGCGACAGGGAAGAGTTGTATCTCAGAGGCAGCTTGTATCTGAGATACAGCTTGTATCTACAAGCTTTGCATGTAGAAGGCCCCAAGTTCAACCTCCAGGTAGGATGGGGAACCCCATCTGAAACCATGAAAAACCAATGCCAGTCTCTAGACAATGTTGATCTATATGGACCAATAATGTGACTCAGTAAAAGACAGCAGCATATCTTCAGGCCAAATATTGTACAGCCTACCAGCTGTGTAGTATGCTCTGCAGAAGGTTTTGTAATCCCCTGTTTGGCAATCCCAGTCTGGCAGCAATTGAAAGGGGCTTTTCTGGCTCCTTTTAGAGTGTCAGACATGGCTGATGGGCTACATTCATTAGTGGGTCACAAGTTGCACAAACCAGATCTAGTTGGTGTCATTTAGCTCAGTCACTGCTTGTGTAACGCCAACAGACACGTTGTCACTCAAGAGTGGCAGAAATCTCCCATGCTTGCTCAGCAAGGAACCTGTGCTAACTCCTAAGTTTTGCTGGCTATAAATTGTCGCATGATTTCCCTGCAGAATCTGCTTCTGTGGATACAAGAGAGGAGTGTTGGTGCGTCACAGTGGGGTGGGGGGAGGAACAGAATCTCGTGACATCCATAGGCTGTCAGAGACTTCGGGAGAGCTACTAAAGAAATGTTTGAATTAGCATTTCCACAGAGGACACAAAAGCAGCAGAGAGAAGCTGCAGTGTGAGCAGACAAGGCTCTTCTTAATCCAGTTATCAAAGCCCTTACAGCTACAATTTGCCAGCGCGTTGTAAGGGCAGCAGATATTGAGCAAAAGAACTCAACTAGAGCTGTTGCAGGAAGAAGATATATATTTAGGCAACGGCATGAAGAAGGCCAGCCATTTTTATAGGACCGATTATGTAAGCTAAATATTTTGGAGGATGTGGCATGAATGCAAATTATTTTTTGGGAAAATAAAGGGGATTCACAACATAGACAATCTTTGGAAACTTCCTGCTTCATAATTCCCTTTGTTAAGCCTAGCATCTTTAAATGAAACTCTTTAAATGAGTTCATCTTTAAATGAAACATCTTTAAATTGAAACTCCAGCTAGGGTCTAAAAATAGATGATGCATGCAATGCTTTTCTCAAGGATGCACGAGTGCAGATCTGCATTCTGGCTATCAAGACATTGAATTTTCACACTAAGAAGTGGATAACATTCATCTATTAGATGCAGGTTCATGTGAAACCATATTCATTGCAGAAGGTCTTTATGCTGCCTTAATGCTGGGCCAAAGGAGCGATGGCACAGAATAGATGAGAGCTGAATGAGCTACCATGGAGGAATGATCTTTTCCTGACAGGGTGAAATTTAAATAGAAAGTCAGAATCAGCTCAGGTTGACTATGTAGAGAACTCTTGCAAACTGGAGGATAGTTGGTTCTTTCTTTAAGGCCAGTGAAGTACTACTAATTGTTGCTGACATAGGTGTACATGAGCATGTAATGTGGATAATCTTCTTGGCACACGGTATTGTAACTTTGGTGGCCTTATTTTAAAGGCTCACCTTATTTAAAAGTTTTTAAAAAAATGAAAACTGAACATGCAGGGAGGGGCATATAATATCCAAGAAGGGGGCAGAGGCCCTACTGTGTCTAAAGCACATTGGCAACAAGGCTACACATTCCAGCAAACACATGTTACTACTAAAAGACCAGCTTGCAATCTCTCAAACAGTTGGTTGCTCCTGGAGTTCCTTCTTTACAGCTGCTCAGCTGAGTCCTAGAACCACTTAGGCGTTAGCTTTATATATTGTTAGTGTGTTTAATGTAAGTATTAAATCAGGCCGACAAATGGGAATTGCCATGTGAGAGCAGCTCCTCTGAGAATTAATGCCCTAACCAATCTGCCTGGCAAAAGAGAAAGCAAGCTTTCAGTTGCACAGAGATTAGGTTGCATATTCATCCCTTCTGCTGGTGCATAAAAAGACCTTGACAATTTTCTTGATGCTCCTGCTGTACCTAGCCAGCCTAGGAAAAACGCTGCAGTGTTGCTTTTTTGAGAAAGGTTAGCTGCCCTCCAGGCATAGGTGCCAATAGCTTTCCCAGTGTTTTTCTCTCAGCACGGTTGTGTGGATGGATATTTATAAAAGCTGTAACTAGTGCATATAAGTATACCATCCATTTGTGATGCAATAGCAGGTGACAAGCCCAGATACAGCCTTAGGATATTAAATACCAATAAATCATGCCTTCAAGATGAGGCTCTGATGAAGACTGCTGCCTGGAACTGAACATTAATGAGCAACGGAGTGTCTGACTGGAACGTTGGAGAAGGAGGGATGTTCAAGGAGCTGTACTGCATGAAAGCAGAAAACCCTAGGCAGCAGGTGTTTCTTAGTGTAAGAGGTACATGGAATGGAGGTCATATTAAATTTCAATTAGGGATATCTATCCCACCATGCCTGATGGGAAACTAAACTGAACCTGCCTGCTAATCCCCCTGCCACCAGGGATGACACTGGGTGTAATGCCTGCTGATCTTTTTTGAACCTTTTTGACTTCAACTGGGTCAAGAACGACTTCATCCTTTTCCTAAAACAGCTTAATGGCAAGCTCTTTTTAAGGCAACAGAACTCAGACTGTGTCCTGTTTCCAAGACCAGAATTCTAACTGCAGTACTAGGCAACACCATTTCTTGGCTAGTTTATTTTTGGTATATAAAGCAAGTGTCATTTGCCCAAATCAAAGTTATTATTATTAAGAATATTTATACATCACTTTTCAACAGAACACATCGCAAGGCAGTTTACAAAGCAAAATAAAGAAAGGGTTCACAATCTACCAGTGATGCAAAAAAACACCATCAAGCATCCACTAGAAAAGATGTTCGGTTGGGGTGGATAAGAAACAGGTGCTCTCTCTGCTAAGTATAAAAGGACCACCATTTTAGATGATGTATCTTTGCCCAGTAGCATGCAACCATGAACCTTCTGTGCTCCACTGGATTCAGTTTGACATAAAACACACTTGAATTGGGCTGGGTTCAGCTATTTTTATGTTGGGTTAGACATTATCACCATGCTATGGTCCCATCCTGGGTCAGCCCCTGCATGGGGCATTTTACAGTAAAAAGAAGCCCCTGACTACATCTCAATGTCATGTCTAGTTTAGCCTTTTTAAAAAGCCTATGATCAGATAATTGAGAATTGTAGTATTAGTAAATGTAGAATCAAGCATTTTTCTTAATCAAAATGTCAATATAAAAAGTCCATTTGAAAACAAAAGTAAAACATTGCATAGAAAGCTATTGTTCTGCCTTTTCTAAAACTGTACAGCTAAGAGAGCAGAGTGCAAAAAGGTAAGATGCCAGTTTCCAAGAGTCATAGGGAGAATGGATCAAAGCCTCAAACCCCTCAGCATTAATATAATGGAAAATAAAAATGGCACAGGTAGCAAAAGGGCAGGTGGCTGAAACTGGAGAATAATCATTTTCTCAGCATGCTAGAGAAGATCCCTGAAGTCGTCTTTGAATTGACAGCATCAACCACATAGAGACAACATTGACTTTCTCCAGGACCAGCTGAGGCCCTTGAGATGGGTACAATATTATCCTTTTAGATCCAGGTCCAATTCATGTTACCATGACTTCATAAATCAGGAGCTGTGCTGGCCTCACACACCGCTAAGGAGATTAACATTTTGATGGGCTTCTTAGCCAGGAAGAAGATAGAAAAGAAAGAAGGACTCATTGATCAAAACCTTTGGCAATGGAAAGGCTGGATAGAAATGTTTTAAATAAGACAGTTTCCCCTGCCTGGAAAAGTGTTGTTTTCCAGCAGAAATCTGGATATCTCCTGATACTCAAAGAATGGCAGAAGATTAGGACAGATTACTCTCACCTTAAAATGGACATTAACAGCTAGACATGGCTGCAGCAGTTCAAAAACGTCATCAGCAAAAATAAAAAGGGAGAATGTACGTTCTGGGAACATATACCAAGAAATTGCATCTGGCCTCAACTCTCCAGTGACTGTGTCTGCAGAGTACACAGGGTTAAACAAAAAGTGTGTGAATGACACATAGGTGTTACTGTTATAGTGGCTAAGGAACATGGGCTTATATAACATGCACCTGTTAGATTTGTAACATTGAATGGACAGCTTTAGGAATTGTAGAAGTTAATCTATTGAGTAGGGAGTAGTTCAGTCACTCTTTAAAAACAATTCTTTCTGAAGGCTTCCGCATCTCACAGGATTAATGTATATATAACAAGTGAGGACCTCTGTGGCTTTTCAAATGATTGATAATCAGGAGGGAGGGGTTTTCATTGCACTGGAACAGAGATTAAGAACCCTTTTTTGGAAAACAGCAGACTGCTCTCCTGGAGAAGACTATGGCAGTGGAAATGGGGGTGGTGGAAATCACTCTCCCAGGCTAACCTTTTCCTTCTCATCTCTTTGCTGTCATCTGTGTAGAAGTCTTATAAATGGCTGGCAGAGTAAAAAGGTATAAAGCTAAAGTCTAGAAGACCCAGATACATTTTGTAAACCTAATGGGTTAGTACTTGTCAACTAGAGAACAGTTGATCTCAGGATGATGCCAGCTTTCTGTTTCTATTTCCAGTAGGAGAGAACAAAGCACAGCTGCATTCAGCGCTAAAGACTGCATGACATGCTAAAGACTGAAGTACCAAGGTATTATGGTGATGGAGCTTCTAGACTATGATTGTATGATATTGTATTAAATATATTCTATGGCTTTTTATGCTGCCATCAGTGCATTATCATCCACGCTGCAGTCTACACAAGAAATGTATGGCATGTTACATTGATAACAACCTTATGTATGATATCAGCTGCAGACTACCCAGCATCTCACAGACGCGACACATTCATCAACTTCATTCTCAGCCTGAAAGCTTTTCGATAAATGATGCTTCTCTGTCCACCTGGATAGCATATAATGAATTCTTTGCGCCTTGTTCATAGTGGGAGGGAGCTATTGAAACTAAAGATGTGAAACAGGAGCTGTCTCAGGTAATTTGAGTTGCAGAAGGTTAGAGAGAAAGAAAAACTGAGCCGTGGAAACTAAAGCCAGGTCCTTATATGAAGCAGTCCTGCCCTTGTCAGAATGCCCCACAAATGTCTGTGCGTTCTATGGCTGTGAATGGAATGACGGAAGCACCACAATAAGAAGCAGGGCCTTATGCTGTGCTAAGGTTCTCAGCAGTCACCTGATGCCTACTCATCCCCTGGGAAAATGACAGGCCTAACACCTGCACCTTGAGATTAGTATAGCAGATTGGCTGGCTGCATTAGAAAGCGACACACATCGCTGCTACGGCTGGCTCTATTCCAAGTGCAATGCGATGCCATGGACCACCTGGCTGACCAACCAGCCTGGCTAAACATGAATACAAACCCCACATGACAAAATAAGGATGCTCTTAAGAGACGTGATGCTTGCCCATACCTTTCTGAAGTGAGTGTAGAGATCATCAGATGCTGCTGAAAAGAAGAGGTCCCTGTGCCCGTCAACAGGATAGCAGTGTGGCCTGCCTTCTCATTTAGGATGCCAGTTGGCTTGCAAGGAACTGTACTGGGTTCTTGTCTTTCTTTGGAAGGAAGGTCACAGCAGATGGGGAGGGGGGGGAGATCAGCCCAGAGATTAGAGAGGCATTTTTAACCAGCCAATCGCTGGCTAGGCTCTGAGTAATGACTCGCTGACAACACAAGGTGAAAACATTACTGTAGAGAAAGCAGAAAATAAGCTCAGGGATGTTTGTGTTCTCCCTTTCCTGGGATATCCCTGTTTTTCATTTTCTTTTCCCTTCCCATTGCCATAGCATGCATTTCTGTTTCCTTTTGCAAGCTGGTTTCTCCTTCACTGCAACTTCAATTTTCCTTTTCTCTCTTCTTTTTTCTCCCTTTCCTCATTACATTCTCCCTTTGTCATTATTTCAGCAGCTTATTTATCCTGCCATCAACCTCCTAGAACACTTGTTGCTGTCTTACCAGCTGACTTTAATCAAACAGCTCATAAGCCCCTCCAAGAAACACAGGCAGATAAGATGGATGTTTAAGTAACAACATGGGCAAGCTGTGTTATCTTCAGGTATCTTGCTCCCCTTTAGAAATATCTGCTGTGCTTCAGAAGCATTTTGTGAGGACAATTAAGCAAATGCCCCCGTTATTGAGACCCCAACATTTTTGATGGTGCGTACTCCCTACTAAATATGCATAGGATTCTAGTGAAAATCTGTGATGAGTACTGCTAAGTGGATTGGGCCGTATAGTGGTAATGCGGGATAGCAAGGAATCATCCTTGGGTTACAGACCTGTATGCACAGGTCTCAATAGTAGGATATATACAGAGACAGGCACCACTGGGAACAGTTCCGGAAAGCATGCCTGATCTTTGGGAACAAAAGAAACTGAATCTCCATTGACAAAAACCTGCTATGAGAGAATCAGGCCACTAGTATGCCCTCTTGTGGTAGCTTTTCTTTACTTATAGGAAAGGTCTTTTTTTTTTACACAGACCTCCAAACAGGAAAAAAATATATCTCCATGATGCCTTTTCTGACGACCAGATCAAGCAGTTCAGCTGCTTTATAATTTATCAGTCCCCAAAAGATGCTCCTGTCGAATTTTGTTTTAAAAATCAATATGGCTGCCTGCATTTCTCTCTCTCTCTCTCTCCTGACACAGAATAACCCTGAACTACAGAGAATACATCTCAGGCTTTGACTCACTAATATTTCTCTCATGTACACAACTGCAAATTTGGAATAATTGTACTGCAGTCCAATGAATTTGTTATATAATTGAAAAGCCACAGGGTCAATCTTCAGGTGCAGGAAAGATGAACTCTTGGATCCAGGTTGACTGAAGAGCCCGCTTCCCTTCTGCACAAACAAGCACAATATCAGATTTAACTGCATTCAAAAGACTGCTCCCCAAATACATTTGGTTCTGACCTAGTTTCCTTTGAGACTTAGGAAAAAAGTGTTAATTTGAAAACACTAGTTTTTCTGAAGCAAACTGAGGCATGGGGAGCAAGGCTGAAATAATTAGACATGTAAAAAGGGTCCATTTACTGTTATATCATTTCCAGGGCTATTTATAGTAACCCATCCAAGTTCCAAGCAAGACCAAAGCCGCTTAATTTATAAAACATGACTGCAGTTCTTGACAAGCAACAACCAGTCTACTCTGCAGGAATGTCTTCCCTTGACACTCTCATATTATCATGGTCCATCTGCTTAACAGCTGATGTCTACCTTGCAGCTGAACTGAACCAGGCATGCTTAATTGTTTCCACAACTGCCTCTCATTCTGACACTTTGCTTGATAAAGTGAAAAGCAATTGAATTCTGTATATCCTGGTGGCAGGTATATACAGAAGTTCTCTCTCTGCTCCCAAATAGTGGAAAAAACAGTCCCATAGTCCAAGAAATGGACTGTGGGTTGCCCCAAAAGCCTTTTATTTGTTCTTGCCTCTAAAATGAGGGCTTTTGCACATGTCTCTCATGGCAAATGCCCCCATTATTTATAATGTGATGAATGTGCTTCTCCACAGAGAACATGTCTGCAGGATACTATACAGTGCAAGACAGACATTTCATAATGATACATATACTGCCCATGAATCTTGATATAAATTTGTGAATACTGTATAGGAAAGAAGGGGAAATAAAACAGGGTATTTATGACACAGATTCAAGTATGGTATATACAGTCCTGGATGGTGTTGATCATTTCTTCCTGGTAATTGACTTGGGTGTATAAGGTGGGGCTGTTCGGATTCTCACATCTTTCTCCCTTCATTAAGCTGAAATGTTACCAACATTAATTCCTTTACTCTTTCTAGTAACCAGTTGACTCTCCCGGAAACAAGAGCATGTTTATTTGAGTTGGCAGAGCACTGACAGTCCTCTGGGGAGGCAATACAGCCCAAATACTCAGACAAATCTGCTTTCTTTCCTTCCTTTTCTTATATACCAGTGTTTCTCAAACAGTAAGTCAGGACACACTTGGTTGGTCGTGCTCTGATGTCACATGGGTTGCAGAAAACTGGGAGCAGCCATCTTGGAATCTATAGACCTTACTCTTATATTCCTTTTGTCAGTGTTAACAGTTTGAATTTTCAAGTGAGGGTTTTTGTTTTTTTCAACACAAGTGTTGTTTTTAGTTCAGTGCTTTTACATCATCTTTTGTCCTAATTTTGCTTTCTGCCAGGGATGTTTCATGGTTGTGCAATTGCTGCAGTCAAGAATGCCAGTTTGTATTCCAGGAGTGTCATTTTATTATGTCACAATGATCGCACTTCCTGCTTGCTGATGTCACTTCCAGCTATGATGTCACTTATGAGTGTCATTCTAAGAAGTGGGTCCCAGTCTAAAATGTTAGAGAATCACTATTATATACTATTCATATTTCTTCACATTACAACTGCCACTGGCTCTGCTACACATAGGCAATGCCATCTGATGGGAGGGATCCTGCTCTTGTAATTTCCACTTCAAAAAACTCTCCCACAAGAACGGAGCATGCTAGGAGTAAGAGCAAGGCAGTAAACACTGAAATTTATTTCATGTTCATAGCAATATTTTTTATCTTCTTCTGTTTTACAGAACCTTTCAATTGGGTACGTTGTAGACCTTGGCTGGAATTCAAAGATCCATGTGCACTACAATGTTCATATGGATTATCTTGTGCACATGTTTCTTCAGCTGAGAGACTTTGTAAGTAGCAATGTTTTGTCCATGCACATTCACATTCTCTAACATTCGCCAGATGAAAATTAATACATTTGTTTTTCTGTAAGCAAAAGAAACCTTGATTTTCTTATTAAGAATACAGTATTTATATCCTGCTTTTCAGGAAAAATAATACTTCACAAAGCAGTGAACAGGAAGGAACTATACATATCAAAATGTTAGGTTCCCTGTCCCTAAATGGCTCACATGTAGAAGAGATCACACTGGGGTGAAGAGGGACAATTGCTCTCCTCCTATTAAATATATGCAGATATCAATTTAAAAGGTGCCTCTTTGTCCAATTGGGATGTGGTGGCACAGCGGGTTAAACCGCTGCTGCTGGCCTTTCCAACCAGAAGGTTGGGAGTTCAAGTCTGCATGACAGAGTGAGCTCCTGTTGCTTGTCCCAGCTCCTGCCAACCTAGCAGTTTGAAAGACCCTAAATGCAAGTAGATAAATAGGGACCACTTAGGTGGAAAGGTAACAGCGTTCCGTGCGCTACGGTGTAGAGTCATGCCGGCCACATGACCACGGAAGCTTGTCCTCGGACAAAACCCCGGCTCTACAGGCTTTGAAATGGAGATGAGCACTGCCCCCTACAGTCGGTCACGACTAGACCATTCGGTCGTGGGGAAACCTTTACCTTTGTCCAATTAATAGGGCTTGATAGAGGGAAGGCATGTAAGCTTAAAGGAAGTTCAAAAGTTAACACAATTCATTACATTTTGAAAATTTTAATTTTGAAACTTACTTTCCTACTGCTACTTTAACATTTAGGTGCCAGAAATCTGTGTTGCCAGTGTCATACAAACCTGGTTCCAAATACTACAATTGTCAGAATTCAATCAGCACAATCCTATGCATGTTTTCTCAGAATTAAGGCCTATTACAATCCGTGGGACTTGCCCCCAGGGAAGTGTGCATAGGATTGCAGTCAATATATGCCAGGGATGAGAACTTGACTTTGGTGGACTCGACTTGAGTGGCACAAAATCCACAATTTCAGGGTCTCAAGTTGACTTGAGCCATGGACATTACTGATCGTGATCTGACTAGTGATTCGGGACTAGTGGCTATTTTTGAGTCCAGACTTGAAATAACTTGAATCCCTATCTCAAATTTTGTGTGTGTGTGTGTGTGTGTGTGTGTGTGTGTTCTTGCTTACTTTTTTTGCTGCTTCCATGTTGCACCAAAATACCTAGTGGCAAATCAGAAACCAGCATTCAGAAGGACAGCTGCAACAGGGTGGTAGGTAGGATGAGTGTAGGTTCCAGGAAGCAGGGGCTGGGAGGGGGGTAGCGCAACATAACTCTTTTCTTGAAATGACTCGGAGTTGAAATAATTTTTCACAAGTAGAGTCATGACGGGCACACACTGTGACTCACAAGTCAAGTTTCAGGGTCGTTTACTTGCAACTGGATTTGAGGCTTGGGCTTAGTTACTTCAGCACAATCCTGATATAGGCCCAGCAAAGTTGTTCGGTTCATTATAAAAGCTTAAAACTCTGCTATTCTAGAGGCTGAGCAGGTACATACGATCTTTACATACAAATTCAGACTGCAATCCTAACCTGGAGTTAGGCCAGCACAGTTACGCCAGCAAAGTCTGGCCGGCACAAGGGCCATTGTAAAGTATGTTTGGACCACTCTCAGAGTCAGAGAGGCCAGCACACAGATGTGCGCCATCTTCCCTGACTCCGACAGTGGTCCAAACACACTTTACAGTGGCCCTTGAGCCAGCCAAACTTTGCTGGCCTAACTCCAGGTTAGGATTGTGCTCTCAGTATATGTCGACAACTAGTACAAGGAACAGAAAAGAAATATTGTGTCTTTGACTTAAATAGGTACAATTGACAAGTCAGTTAAGTGTCAAAATAATAGCCTGCATCTAGACTGATGTCCAGCATTAGGACCTAGCAGAAACCTATAGGGAGTATTTACTTTCTTAGGTTATAAAATATTAATCCTAGCTATCAGTTCAGTCTCTTTTCATTTTAATGTTGAGTGAAAGGAAATGTTTTCATGCTGCTTTACCTCCTGTTGCATTTTTTCTACATGTTTTACATGAAGGTTGTGAGTCAACTGAGTGTAATGGTCGGTGCCAGCCCCCCCAAAATCATCTGGGTGTCTCCTGGCCTCTGGGAGTCCTAGTGGAGTGGGGAAACATCCAGGAGAGTTTGGACACAGACCAAGAGCTCTAGCTGTTGCTAATATTACTGCGTAAATTATCATCAGTGGTGTAGTTCAACAAGTGTCTGTGTGGGATTGGCTAGCTAATTAGCTCCTGGCCATTCAGCTGGTGTTTTGGCTAATAAAAGCCTGGTTTTTTTGGGGGGGGGCTTTACTTTGCCTCTGGACCTTGTGAACGCTAGCAGGCTGCGTTATCCGGAGGGTCGCCTGAACACTCCCCCAGATTCTGCTGGAGGCTGTGTTGCCTGGGGCGGGATGCCTAATTGTAAGTACGGATGCCTAGAGACACTCTGGGGTTCAGAGGTGCTCCTGTGCTCTATGTTTGTTAATGTTTGTGGTTGTTTTGTAATAAAGACTTGTCATTTATGTGTAAACTAGCCTGGAACATCATTTATTCTTTCCTCTGACCAAAAGAGCCTGCAGCCCCTGACAGGAGCTGTGGCTGTGGCAAAACACTGAGCCAGAAGGAACTTGTACAATCTTAAAAATCGATTCACTCAATGGGTGAAGCTACTGAGGTTGAATGGAACTTTATTACCATAATCTGTTACTTGCAAGTAAAAAATTCACAACCAAGGATGTCATATGAATGGCACACTAACCTTCCAGCAACTATGTTTGTATTATGTAGGTTTAACCTGCAAATTAAAGAAATGGCCAAGGAGTGTAGAATAAACTGCATTTAGAGTGTGCAAACACACATGCACACAATAAGAAATTGCGGTGCTAATCCCAAGCACAGTTCAACTGATCTAATTTCCAATAAATATATTTACGATTAAGGGCCCAGTTGATTTGCTTTGAATCTACAGGGAAACCATGGGGCCATCTTAATTCCAACTGATATTGCTTCAAAAATGCAAAAATGGAAAGGGTTCATTAAAAAATAATTGAATCTTGCTATGGCATGTTAAATAACATATCATAAGGATCATCATTTTGCTTGCGAAAACTAAGACAGTTACTTCCCTGGATTTTATCACTATGGCTATCACATACTACTACTACTACTACTACTACTACTACTACTATTACAGCCATTTTAGAAAGGTGTCCAAGGAACTTGCACCAACAAGAAAATGTAAAAGTGTTCAGTGAGAAAAATAGTTAAAATACAGAACTAAACACATCTAAAGACAGAGAGGAAACATTTCACAAGTCCCATAAAGCAGACATTTAAGCCAGAATGCCATGATGAGGGCCAGACAGGATGGGCCTATCCACAAGGCTGACTGAGTCAGTTGCCTCAAGCAGCAGATTAGTAGGGTGTCCATTTGCCTCTACTGCTCCTCTACCTCCTCTCTGGATTGAAAAAAGCAAGATAGGAGCTGAAGAGGAAGCATGGAAGAAAGTGGAGGGCTAGAATACTGAACACCTGTGCCTTTAAACCAGGGGTCTTCAAACTTTTTAGCAAGAAGGCCGCATCAACTATCTGGCATGGTGTTGAGAGTCGGAAAAATAAATAAATTTAAATATAAAATGTAAATAAATAAATTAGAGATGGAGCTTAGATGAATGAATGAACGAATGAATGGGCTCAAAGTTCCAGGATTCTTTCAAGCACCTGTTGCCAACGTACCAAAGTGCAGCCATCTTAAGACTTTTGTTTAAGGTCTCTTGTCTAAAGTTGCTAAAGTATGTAACTTGTTTCCCTCTTTGCTCTCATTGTTCTCACTCAATTGCCCCCGTGTAACTTTCTCTATCCAGTGTTGCTAATTCTCACAATAGATAGAAAACTGGCTCAAGCTAGCAGAGCTTCCTTTCTTATCAAAATGGTCACGGCATATTCTCAAGGCCAATCAACATAGAGCGTCTCAGGCCCCAGCCCTGGTGTAATTTTCAACCAAGCAGCAGCTTGGAGGAAGAGAAGGGGGGTATAAAAATGTTCGCAATCTGTATTTTTTTTGCCTCTTTCCCTGCCTTTCTAGGGAGAGGGGACTGCCTGCGCAGGTGTAATAAACATGATCCTCATCCTCTCTTGTTTGGTTGTTTGCCTTGTTAAATATTTTCCCGCGATAGAAACCATTTTAAGCCGATTTTCGGCAACACACCAATACACATCACAGAAATATAGCACACACCTTAAGGGACTCCCATTACCCCACTCAACAAGCAGCTTACTTAAATGTGCTGGAGTAAATATCTCTGAACCAGCAGATTACAGGAAACACCCAGAGCATATTCTGAGGACCGGGGAGGCCTCCCTGGCCCTCAAGAAAGCCACCTAAGCCCTTCAGAGAACCTAAGTTGAGAACCTCAGTTGGCCTTGAATCAACCAGGAAGTGATGATTTTCAGCCTTCCGTAGGCATTCTGAAGGCTGGGGTGGCTGCATGCAACCTTGCTGCCCCTCAGACTACCCTCTATACGTAACAAGAGCACAGCACATAACAAGAGGGTGCAGCCTGTGTCAGCAAGGTGAGAAGGGCCAGAAGCTCATAGGATACCAGAGGCTTACTGCGGGCCAGTAAAGGCTCTCCGAGGGCTGCATCTGGCTCCCAAGCTGGGGTTTGGAGACCCCTGCTTTAAACAAAGTAAAATGTACTGTAGTTTCAAATACAGTAATCAGAGGCCTTGATGAAGTATGGAGAAATCTAGATACTTTATTACATTATCCTCTGCTTAGGATAATGTTTGTGTGAATGCTTCCAAATGTAATGAAAATCAAGGAACTTTTTAAAATTAATCTATATATATAAAGAAGAGCGTATGTGTGTATGTATGTGTGTATGTTCCGCATAGGCTCCGCAACGCCTGGACCGACTCGCGCCAAACTCAGCATGCGGGTGCCTTGGCCACCCGAGACCGTCGCTGCGGGGGTTTGGAACGGCTCGCGCCCCCACGGGCGCAGGTAAAAGCAAATTTGTGGTTCTCTATGGGTGGCTATGGGCTGAGCCACTGCATTCTGATGCGTTGATGATGTCATGATGAGATGCAAAGTACATGCAAATGACATGTGGAATCTTCAGGCAGCAACTGAACTCTTTACAATTGAAGACAAAAAGCTGCGAATAGGTTTCCCGCAGGGAAACCTATACAGGGCCATCTGAAGTGGCAGTTGCACCCATTTCCAAACGTGTTGTGTGGCTGGTGAGTCTGGTGAGATGGGGGTGTTGCCGAAAGTAGGCAAAGTATGGTTTCTGTGGTGGGGATTGCATTTAAAAAGGCAAACAACCAAACAAGAGAGTATTAGGTTCATGTTTATTTACACCTGCGCAGGTGGACCAATCTCAGAGAGAAAGGCAAAAAATATACACATTACAAGCACTTTTATACTCCCCCCCTCCTTTCCCCCCAAGTTCCTGCTTCATTAGAAATTACATCATAGGGGCTGGAGCATGAGATGCTCTAAGCTAACTGGGCCATGAGAATGCCGTGACAATTTTGATAAGGGAGGAGGTTCTGCTAGCTGGAACCTTAATCATGAACTTTAGCAACATTGAATTGAGAACATTACGAGTGAGGCCTATGTGAGAACAATGAGAGCAAAGATGGAAAACAGTTACATACTTCCGTAGCCATAGACAAGTTACTATGCAATATGGCTGTGCTTTGGTAAGCTGGGAACCTGGTAAGTTGGCAACAGGGGGACAGGACTCCCGTGTGACAATGTTGAATAACCACTAAGATCTACAAATAACACTGAGGGGATCAGGGATGGCACACATAACCACCCAGGCAACGCCGGGTAAATTTAAAACAACGAAAAACCCTTCCAGGGGTGGGTTTGCACAGCCAGGCAACAAACACTGGGGGGGGGGTCAAGGATGGGACAAATAAACACCTGGGCAATGCCAGGTACATACAAAAAACAAAAAACCCAGGGGTGGGGTTGCACGTCTAATCCGTAATTTCCAGAGTTACCCAACAAACACTGGCAATAAACCCTAGGAAGAAACGCTGTGGGGGGGATCACGGATGAGAGAAATAAACATCCGGTCACCGCTGGGTAATTTTTTACACACACACAAAAAAAACCCACACCCGGGGGTGGCCGAAAACCACGGGGGGGGCGGTCAGGGATGGGACATATAAACACCCAGGCGAAGCCGGGTACATAAAAGCTAGTGCATATTAATTGCAGGTGTTTGTTTTGGTGAGTTAGATAGGATTACAATCTAAGTCTTACTGAACACAGTGGGCTTACTTCTGAGTAAAATAAATAACATCATTTTTGAACACCTATAATACTGTATTTATTAATTTAACACTTGGTAGAGAAAGCCAGAAAATCAACCAAATAAAATTAAAGTAAAGCAACATTTTATGGCAACATTTTCACCGGCGGTACGGGCCTTTGGGATTGGATCCTAAAAAATATCAGCTTGCCTGTAAACTGTCCCAGTTTGACAACATTTTGGTAAGATAGGAAATCAGATATTTGCAAGCATGGTAATGTTGAGATTAACTGTTTTTAATATCATTTCTGAAAAAGTAAATAGTGGGCAACATGGCTTGTGGGGAAAATCTGGAGCGATATTTGTTAAGATCACCACTCTGCAATCAATCACCATTTGTTAAGCAATTTGTTAAGCAATTTCTCATGTATTCCAGTTTTTTGCATGTCTGCTTTTCTCTGAGGGTCCACAGAGATTTAGGGCGCAATCCTAAACTGAGTTAGGCCAGCATAAACTAAGCCAGCAAAGTTTGGCCAGCACAAGGGACTCTGTAAAGAATGTTTGGACCATTCTCTGAGTCAGCGAGGCCAGCACACAGACATGCGCCATCTTCCCTGACTCCAAGAGTAGTCTAAACACGCTTTATGGTGGCCCTTGTGCTGGCCAAATTTTGCTAGTTTAGTTTATGCCAGCCTAACTCCAGTTTAGGATTACGTTCTTTATACCAGGACTACAGTCTTCAATCTGAAAGCTGCATATGACCTGGCTGTTGTCACAGAGCACACGCAAGCAGGCTCTCACGGAAAACTTGCTTCACCCCACTGTCAAACCTTAAACTGAAAGTTCTTTGGGAATGGGCTTGCATTTTGTATTTATGCTATATAAAGTGCTTTATTACTACTACTACTATTAGATAATAGTAATAGTAACAAAATCTTCAATTAAATGACAGCAATAGATTCAACCTAGTATTTTAATTTGAACAAACAAAAATGAAAATCTACTCTTGGATACCATTAGCACACAACTCCTACACACACGAAAGACCGGAGTCCAATACCCCATTATACTTAAGACGATTGTGACGCTCCTGAGAAATGTCAGGAAAGAAAGTCTAATTTGACCACTGTTCATAAAATAAGGAAAAGAACAATATAACAAGAATCTCCGTTAATAAGCCTCTACCCTTTCATTTAAAAAGAATCAGGTTCAAATTAGTCTTCACCAAAAGTGAAACACCCCGCATCAGGGATAGTTGTGAGTACAGATCAATGAAGTACCAATTTCCACACTACTGTACTGTAGCTCTAATCAGGCGTTTTTCTTAGCCGGCTATATGTTTCGCCGATCAGAGCTTTCGAAAAGAGACTTTCTCAGGCAGTAAAAAAGACATCTCTTTTAGTGCCAGGGTCCTTATGAGACAGGAAGTGATCGCGCTGCGCATGCTCCTTCCTTTCCAGCGTTCGAGCCCGCTGTTGCCGCCACGGTAGGGCCCGTCTCTTGCCGTTCTATCTTCTCGGTATCGCCCCCATCCTACGACCAGCTGCTCCAGTTCTCCCCTTTACTGCTCCTGTGCACTTTGTTCCACTCTTCCGCTGGGCTAGTTCCAGCCAGGAGAGAGAGAAAGCGGGAAGCTAGGGGAAGCTGATTGGAGGCATCAGATTAAGCCAGGCCGTAACTTTTGTAGAGATAAGGTGGGAAAAGACGTGAGTTTGAGCACTGCCACGTTCATCTCGTTTAGCTCAGAATTTAGAGAACATTGTGCATATCGTATAATGTGGTCTTATCTGAAAACAAGCTGTACGCTCTCGTAGCGTTTTGCAAATAGGAAAACTTATTTCGGTCGGGGGAAGTCATTTTAGGACTCTAGATGAAGACAGAATCAGGCTATCTGCATCTGATAGATTTATATTTTGAACCTCTACATGTTTACTTAGAGCCAAGTCCCACTGAATTTAATGGGACCTGCTCACCCAAGAGTGTAGCTGTAAAATAAAAGATTAATGGTGTTTTCCAACTTGGTTATTTTGCTTCTTGACGTTAAGGTTAAAGACAAGTGTAGTCTCTATTCTTACAAGCAATCTTGTTTATACTGTGGATGCACTGATGGTTCTGTGGGCTTCTCATTTTAAGTCTAATGAGTGTTTTGTACCATTTGTAAGCCTGAAGCATTACATGTCGTTCAACTTTTTGGCAGAGAAGTAAACTAATTTGTTGCATAAACTTGCATATCCTAAGAAGGCTTGGGCCTGTGTTACTTTGAATGGATGAAGATAGTCCTATCAACAACTTGATCTGTTGATGTGTTTCTTGCAGATGCTGATGCCCAAAAAAAATCGCATTGCCATCTATGAACTTCTGTTTAAGGAGGGAGTTATGGTGGCCAAAAAGGATGTCCACATGCCTAAGCACCCAGAATTGGCAGACAAGAATGTGCCCAACCTCCATGTCATGAAAGCAATGCAGGTAGGGCACTGGTTTTCAGCTGTTGGGGTTGGGCCATCACCTATCTAAATCAGTGGTAAATCAGATCAGTGGTAATACTATCATTTTTGGGTCCATCTTTTTTGTTCAGCTTCTTTAAAAAATGTAAACAAATCTGAGGATCATTAGATGTAAGGGAAGATAATGTTTCTGTGCCCCTAATAGTTGTGCTGTCATCTTATGTCTCTATCTTAAAAGCCGTAGGCAATAAATAATGGAAACCTGGTCCCATGTTGGGAGTAAAAGGGGGTCCTGGATACAGTAAAATTGAATACTACTATAATAGGGGAGCATGTAGATCCTAATGGAGTAGCTAGCTATTTCTTGCCATTTTACAGGACGTTTAACATACAAAATTAATTATACCATTGTCTATTGGACAACTGGTTTTAGTTGGTCTGCTCTTCATCCCGTCTTTGTTTCTGTGAATTTTGCTTTATCATGAATGTGAAGTAGCAGCCTGAGGAGTTAAGAGCATCTTTAATGTTAGTTGCAATTGCGAAGACTTAGAGTGAACAAATGCAAGCTTCATTGGTGTCGACTTTCTGCATATGGATTAATTAGAATGCTTTTCCTTAGTCGCTGAAATCTCGTGGCTATGTAAAGGAGCAGTTTGCATGGAGGCATTTCTACTGGTATTTGACAAATGAGGGTATCCAGTACCTGCGAGATTATCTCCATCTGCCCCCTGAAATTGTACCTGCCACCTTGCGCCGCAGTCGTCCTGAGACTGGCAGACCCCGGCCCAAAGGTAAGCATTGACTGGCAGAAATATTTCATTCCAGCAATCTTGATTTGTCAATCAAGTGTTGATTTGTCAATCAAATGTATGTTGCTTTTCTGGATTTACTATTTATCTGGTCTCTATGTTGACATTTATTGCCAAAGCAAGAATTATATCTAGGGGGTGTATTATGTTACTATAATTGATAAGGTTTGGTGGATCTTTAGACTCAGACTCTGAAACCTGCTGCAGAATTATATTCTGCTAATGTACCCGCAGTTATGCAAGTGCAGTGTTGCACTGGTGTATGGCTGTGAGGCTGTTGTATCCTGCTCTGTCCCCTGTACAAACGGTTAAGCCCTTGGCTTTAATGCGACACAGCCTACAAATCTATTTTTTCTCAACTATATTTTGCAAACTTGTGTTTAAAGAAGATATAGTTGATGAAACTCTTATATCTACTGCATTAGAAATGGGGTTGGCAATAGTTATTCTAAATGTATCTTAACTTCAGGTATGCGGAAAGTGATTATGTCCCAGAAAGATTGGATTTAGCCAGTATTTTGCAGGCGCTCCTTCACAGTGTTATGCACCTCCTTAATTTAGCTTTAATGAAATACAGCTACTTTGCTTCAGAAATAAAAACATGATTATATACATGAAATAAAAACAAGCTGATCTTCTGGGGGCTTGGAGAATCCATTTACTACCCAAGATGCATTTGTGCAACATTTTAAAATTTGCATTTTTGCAACATTTTCTGGGAACCTTCCCAGAATGTATTTGAGGAAAAAAATGTCAAGGTGTTTCCATATACCTGGAAACAACTGTTGCATTTGGTATCCTATGGTAGTCTACATACATGTTTTTACTGGCCCAATGATATCACTTCCTGCTTAATGACATAACTTCTGATCTTGGGGGTGTGTGTGTCCTGATAGGTTGTTGTACCTAAAAAGTGGGCCCCGGTGCTAAAATGGTTGGGAACCACTGTTCTAGAGGCATCTTCCAAATATGACCAAATTACTATATGATCATCATCTCTGTGCCCAATCATGACAGGAGCTGTACAGGTGGGCCCCCTTATCCATGGATACGCCTCCCGCATCCATTACTGTTTAATGACGGTACATTACTTTTTTTGCGACAGTAGCTTAATGTTTCTTCCTTTAACTTGCTTAAACAGAAGATGGGATGTGCAGACAATCAGCCTGAACTCTAGAGAAAGACTAACAACATAATGTTGTTAGTCTCTCTGTAAGCGTTCAGGCATTAGCTTGCATGCCACATCTTTTGTTTAAGCAAGTGAAAGCAAGTTAAAGGAAGAAACATCCTTGCTGCCATCTTGACAATGCAAAAACAAAGATAATGGCTGCTTGTGCGTGTGTGCGGTGGCTTTTTATCCATGGTTTCTGTATCCATGGGGGTATTTGTCAGTTGAATGGATTCCCTATGAATATGGGAATGTGGCTGAATATCTATGTTCATATTGTAGATGCTAATCTGGTCTGCTTTTAAACCTTTAGAGGCAACTTGAGGTAGTTTCTTACTACAGGCATCCCCTGATATTTGCTGAGGATACATTCCTGCCCTCTCCCCACCAGATACCAGAAACTGAGGATAAGAGGAAATCCAATCTGCACCCCCTCGCTGGTTACCTTTGTTTATCTCCATTACATTTGTGCAAAGTATTAAATGTGTCTTGTTGAACCAAACACTGCAAACAGAAAGCTTAGAGCTAGGCTTATAGCTTAGGCTGCCTGCAGGCTGGAGACTAAGAATGAACATTCACTTTGTGCTCAGTCTTAGTCTGCCTTCTGGCCTGTAGACTGCCTGCTATCAGCTTTCTGCTTATAGAGTTTGGTTCAACAAGACATGTTATAACTTAGAGTGCAAATGTAATGCACATAAAGTGGGGGGATTTCAGGGATATGCAAATAATCAGGTCCACCGATAAAGGGGGGGGATGCCTGAATATACTTGCCACAGGGGAGCTGCCTGAAGGTCTGTCTCTGTCTACCACTTTGTTTTGTGTTTGGATTTCATTGCAAGAGTTTGTCTTTGACAGACAGTGTGAAGGTGGCAACTTTTGCACAGGCCCTGTGTCATTCTTGTTTCTGTGATGGTGCAGTTATGTTTTTTTTCTGTCTTTTAATATGTACAATTTTACCCATTCTATTTCCACAAACTCATTAGTATATCTCTTTTAGTCTCAGTTATAGCATTAGATACAGTCAAAGTTGCATGTCTGAGTGTAGGCTTTTTTTGAGCACAAAACATTTCTTGTTGCAACATAGCAAAAAGCTTAGAAATCGATACTGGTGGTCAGCTTTCAGCTGACATCTTAAAAGGTCAGTGGTGTTCTTCAAAAGAGCCATATTTTGATATGCTTAGTCATTCACTTTCTAGTGAAATGCTTCATCAGCTTGGCGGCATATAGTGTGACTTTCATAGAAGTTGTGGCATCTTCTGTGGGTCAGGACAGGTCTGTTTTAAACCCTTCTAATATGGTTTTTAGAAAAGTTCTACTCAGTCATTATACCTGAGATATGCATACTTTAATATCTTTCTAATTAACTTTATTTTTTCTATGGTAGATTGTTAAACTCTGTAGAGAGTGCAGACTATTTTTATTAATTTATTCCGTCTTTCCATATTAAAACAGTCATACTTACAGTGAATGAACATAATGTTCTATTTCTCCAGTTAGAAGTAGCATGGGCTAGCTTTGCTTTTCAGGGTTTGGGACACAGTTAAAGTTTATAGTGGAGAAAGATGAGCCCGGATGAACAAACAACATAAAATACAATAACTGAGTGAGCGTGGTGACAAGACAAATTTCTAGTTGATATAAGTAAGGTTGCTCTCTTCATATGACATGCATATTTTCTGCTAGTTGTGAATAAAGACAGCAGTGGAAGATGTAGACAAGAGCATTTACTGTGAACTACTTCGTGGCTGTATCTGCTGTACCCCAGTGATTAGACTACAATAGAATGGCTTCATGATGTCAGCTTAGTCTCTTTTCCCTTTAAAAAAATGTTTCATTGCAAATACTGCTGAAAAATTTTAGAACAAGGGTAGGATGTACAGTCCTACTATACTTACTTACTTGAGAGTAGATTTCATTGAAGTTGGTGGGACTTCTGAGTTGACGTGCCCAGGATTGTGGTGTTAAACTATTTAGCCAAGGTTCCTGTGCTGATTTTGCTGTTTTGGCTTTCTTTAGGATTGGAAGGTGAGCGTCCTGCTCGCCTTACCCGAGGAGAGGCTGACAGGGACACCTACAGACGCAGTGCTGCTCCTCGTAAGTGTTGCATTAAGTGAAAATAATAGGTGAACCATCTTTTTTTTCCCCATACTGTTACTACATAACTTTGCATTAATAAAGACAATGGTATTTGAGATTGGTGGAAGCACAGCAATAAATGGGAATTCACCAATCTTGACAGGCCTTCTAGCCAAATCAGGATGGCTACAAATCTGCTCATCTTCAAATGAGAGAATTAGGTTCTTGCCTCTGCGTAGGCGTGCCTTAGAAGTGTAGTTCAATGCAAAGGAGCACAATCTTTCCCTCTTTTACCACCTTTCTGGTGGTAAAAGAGGCCAGCAAAGGAGTAATCCCTCACAGCTATATTATCCCTTCACTGTGCTCCAAGTTTTACCAAGTTGCAGTACAACTGCAGAGGCAGCCCTCATCTCTAAGCTAGAGGTGAACTGGGGGTCGTCTCACTTGTGCATAGGTGATGTCTGGACATTAGTATTGTAATACTTCTTGAAAGTATCTGAAAATTATAAAAAGGGATGTTTCTATATGCATTCGTATCTTGACAGATTTCTGTCCTGCAGTATAGGGGTTTCAGAACATCTCCCCTCTAGGCATTGGCCAGACATGCTTACCTTTGCAAGATGTTGCTGTTTCATGTACCTTTACACTTAAGCCTGGGGACTGATTTTTGTTTTTAATCTTGACAAACTGATTTTTCTCTTTCCAGCTGGTGCTGACAAGAAAGCAGAGGCTGGTGCTGGGGCAGCCACTGAATTTCAGTTTGTAAGTATTCTCATGTATAGAATGTGGCTTTATGCAGATACTTCAGCATTTTTCAGTGTATTCCTAGAAGCCATGGGATCCTTTCAGGATCACAATAAGTGTGCTCCATCTGCTCAGAGTTGTGCCAATCCACACAAGTGCCAGCACTTGGGGGCTCCCTAAGATTCTGTGCAAGCACTGGTGGGGATCCCCAAGTCTCAGTTTAGGCGTGTAAAGGGCCCCAGGGAGAACTGCTGCTTTAGAATAATAGGTTGTATCCTAAGTGGTATTTGACTTGCAGAAGAAACTCTATGTATACAAGAGGAAAGAGCACTCCTCCCTTCCCTCTGTACTCCACAAATATTGTCCTTGAGTGTCTCTCAGAGTCACGTTTGTCAGGAAATGTAAAGGGCTAAAGAAGAAAGAGGTTAATCCCACCACACTTATGTGAAAATGGGACTCCTTCCTCAAGGAAAAGACTTTGGAATAGAACCCATTTTAGTAAGTGCTTCTGGAGGATATGGCATGTTCTGGAATGCTTGCCATTTTCTCTATTTATTCAGTGTACACTGCCAATGTAAATCCACTCCTTATGTTGAGTCAGGGGGAAAAAGTGCTCCTTAGACTGTTTCCTGACCTCAGATTTTTTTAATGACACATTGATCCCAGTGCAGTGTTCTTGTCCTGCCAAATAAATGCTAGCCTTTTGAAGGACATAAGTTTTTGAAATTCATTATTATAGAGTGACAGAATGCTCTGGTTTAGGCACTTTGGTGTATACATTTTATGATGGATTTGATCTAGACCCTGCCCTAACAAAAGCTGTCTCATGGTTAGAGCCTGGAACTTCCAATGTTTGAGCTGCAGCTTGGTACCTTTCACCTGCAATCTCAAGCTTTGCTTTCTTGAAGATTTTCTTGAGGTGCCCTTTGTATCCATATATTTGCCATCACTTGTAGGGTCTGACTACCCTAAAAGATGAAAACAGGAAACCAAATGAATCCACACAACCCCCAATCTACCAATGTTGCCGGAAGCCTGCTCTCTCTTTCTTATGGCTTGGGGAGTATAGAGACAAAAGTGAGCTAGATCAGTAAAAGATAGTGGCATAACAATTACTTATAACAATTTTTTTTCTTTTTTAACTTTTAGAGAGGTGGATTTGGGCGTGGACGTGGTCAGCCGCCTCAGTAGAACTCTGTTGCTGTTTGGTTGTGTATAATAAATAAGTGGAAAAAAAATCATTTTTTGTCTCTGTGAATGGTTTAACCGTGTGAAGCATTCAGTGCCTTGCCTCCAGTACTAGCTTTCAGATGTGAGCAGTAGCGCCCAAAAACGTAATAGGGATGACTAAAATGGCATCACGGAGGGTTTGTTTTATTTTAAGGCAATATCAAACTTGCTGGTAAGGTGTCAACTAGATGAGGATTGAGAAGGGCCTAGGCGGCTCAACCCTAAATTGTGCTGGTGCAGCAGTGCTGCATGGCCTGTGCTACATCAAATGTGCTCAGGAGGTGGCTTGAGGTCTCCTTAGAGTAAGGGGATATATTTCTCCTTACCCTTAGTAAAGTCTCATTTGTCCCTGAGGGACTTCTTGGATTCATGCCAGCTATAAAGCTGGTACAAATCCAGGATGCCCTGGGTAGGGAACAGGGTTAGGCTGCACTGCTGCCACTGATCCCACCCTCCCTCTGAGCGCATTCCTCCTATGCTCCCTCCTTCCCTGCCCAGAAATGCCCCTTCCTCACCCCCTAAATGCCCTCCTGCCACGCTCTCCCAGCCCTCCGAAGCCTTCCAGCACAATCTTACCTGTGCTAGCTGTGCAGGTATGGGATGTGGTGCCAGCCTAGCCAGCTCAAGAGCAGCCACGAACAAGGCACATTTGCGGTACTCTGAGCCAGGTTGGTCACAGCTGCTCAAACAAATTTTAGGATTGTGCTGTTAGTTTTTAAAAGGATTTAGACCTGCCATTGTTCTTCTCTGACCCTCCATGCCTTTCTCTTGACTTACATCAGTGGTTTTCCAACAAATTTTGTGCCACGACCCAAATACATACAGTATGAGACTGGGAACCCATTGTTAATTCACCCCCTCAGACCTCTTATCTTCCCACACATGCCCCCATCGTTGCCCACTCCCTGCCATCATAAAGCCCTCCCAGTACTGTTCACTGTAACCAGATATTCTTATCAGAAAAAGCAGAAGTTACCATGGAGCCTGGTACTAGTGAAAACTATTTAAACACAATTGCCGAGAACCTGAGTGGGACTGGGACACAATCTCCTGGTACCTGAATGGGTACACCAGATGCCTCCCTCTTTACCTGGTGGTGTTGTAGTCCTGTGGTCTTCAATCTATTTCATTCCCATTAGTTGCTGCAACCCCACAACCCCACAGGCTTTACAACCCCGTCTGGCCCCAAAGGTTGAAGAATACTGTCCTAGATGAAAAAAGAGTGTAAGGACCTGGTCCATCAAGCTTCAAAATGAGTAAATGTTTATATGTAATCTACTGTTTTCACACTATAAGAAGTGAAAATAATCTTTGATTTCTAAACCTGCTTATGTTTACGTTGAAGGAAGTGCCATTTATCCAAATGTTGTTTTAATGTACCTTGCTAAATTTAGCAACCCTTTAGTTCATTCAACAGTTTTGCCAAGAGATTTAAGCAATGTAATTCGTACTTTTGGTGGATTTAATAACCTTTCTTGTCCCCAAGACCCTGCTCCTTCCATTAATTTTTCCAAGAACCATGTGGTGTAGGACACAGTCTCCACTTTGCTGATGTAGAACTGAAGCTGAGATTTTGACATGCATAAAGTCACCTAGTAAACCAGCACCCTGGCTGGGAACTGAACCTAAGTTTACATTAATCAGTGATTATACAGTACTGTACTTCTGAAAGGAGGTCTGGGAGGGAAAAGTGTAGAATTGTTTAAAAAAGATTTCTGCTTGCTGATTTAGTAATGCTGTGTACTAAAATGCATAGTATTTAAAGGAGCTTGCCATGGATTGAGATGCAATGTATAATTTTGCCAGTAGATGTCATTCTAATATTGAAAGGATACAGATTCTTTGTTAATGTGCATGTCTGCACTTTTGAAGTACAGTACGATAACCACCACAGACTTACTGGGCTTTTGCTGCTCTTAATTTTTTTCTAAACCTTACAAAACTAAGTCAGCAATGAAAAAGACAAAACAAGAAAGCTAGGTTTAAAAAATTGCTCTTGCAGAACAAAATCACCCCTACTATTCAAATGTTGGACAAACAATGCTCATTAATGTTTACTTTGAAAGATGTTTTGCTTTCCTAAAGTCAGAGGAGAGCTGTGTCTGGTGTTGTAAAACTGGGCAGTCTTTCTGACCATGTATACCTGGAAGGCTAAGAGCATGTTTCCCCATGAATTGGGCAAATACTGCTTTTGTGAGTGTGGTAGTAGGAGATGCACACACTGTATCTCTGGAAATGTAGAGGCAGTGAGATTTCACAGCATTAACCTTGTTGGATAGCTCAACTAGGACCAGAGAATGGACATCAGAGCTGTACTCGTTCATATGCATAAGCATGTGAGGAGTGACCAGGCTTGTGATGGCTTAGTCTGTTACCCAAATATACAGTGTACACTGGGTACAGAATTCTGCATCCTGAGTTTCCCTTTCCATGTATGGAGCAGGAATTGTAGCTGTTAAAGCTGTAAAGATGGACTTGAATTCACAGGATTCGCTGCATAATCTCAATTCAGTGAGGTTTGATTTTTAATAGCCACAGGACTTGTTTTGCATAGTTCTTTGCCCTTACTCAAGACTAGCAGTAGTGGAATAAATCATGCAAACGTACACAATATATCCAAGTTAAAATGTTCCCTTTTTTAGTCTGTTGCATAGAGCGTAACAAATAACTGTAAGCTGGTTTTTCTGTAATTCATGATAGATACTATGCATCTGCTCTGTTTACTTTGATTCTTTTCATATAGTTATTGACGTAATTCAAAATGTAGCACGAATTGGGGCCCCCACTCAGGAGTAGCTTTTCAGTGGGGAGTATTCAGGGAACTGGAAAGGGAAAGGATATAATTGTCGCATTGCTCCTCTTCTCTGTAAGGCCAGATTTTACAATATTCTCCCTGCTTATGCAAGCTGGTGTGTTTTCTAGCACCAGTTAATGAGATGGATGTCTGGAGGGCATTTCTTTTGTTACTGCTGCTATGTCTGTGACTAGCCTTGTGCTTTTATTTTAAGACATTGAAAAAGAAGCCCTGGGAGGCACTATAGTTGGAACCTTTTATTTTGTGCTCATGGAATGTGTCTACTGAATCAATATTGACAAAGCACAATATGCTGGTGATATCTGACCTTGAAGTACAGTATGTGGTGAGAAACAACCAACACTTGCAGCTGAAAAAGAGCCTTTCTGTACAGAGCTAGTATCTTCCAGCCACAAAACCAGTAGATTTTTTGCTTGCAGTGGTGTCCTTTTGCTTTCTCATGTGCATCTGGGATTTGAAGCAGACCTGAGTAACCCTGACTGGTGATGGCTTCATTAAGGAACATTTTCCCCTGTCCAAATTAGGTAAATTGGCCAAGAAAGTGCATGCTTTAGTATCCAGTGCTTGGAGGTACAATTCCATAAAACAGAGACATAGCCCTTAGAAAAATTGTACTTTTAGCTCTCTGGACTTGGGAGGATTGTTGAACAAAGGGGAGAAAGTTAATTGCCTGAGTAACAGCACAAATGGGAAAAATCAGGAATGGTAATCTTTCTCCCTCCCTCCAAAAGAATCACAGCTGGTTTGCTCACCATCGGTTGATTATCCCTGTTGAGAACTGCTAGTGCCTTTTAATCCCAGGTTAGGTGTAGCATTTGCAAGCTGGAGACTGACTAGTAAGTCTTGTTTTTCAATTTATCTGAGCTTTGAGAGTGGACTTAACTACAAAGTACTGTGTAGCTAAAACATTAAACCATCTGCCTCACCCTGACCCTTAAGTTGCTGACCCTGCAAATTAACAAAAACATCTTGCTCAGAGTTGAATTTTGACAAAAATCCAGAAGAAACATTCCATAGTGGGTGAACCAGCCACACCTCACCTTTTTGTGAGTTTGATCCACAGATGATATTAAGAAGATGCTTTTGATTTATTTTCGGAAAGAAGATGCAATGTGTTTTGACCTTTGTTGTTGAGGAATCCCCATAGCTGAGCCTCACCTTTCTAGTCATGCCAAATATTCAGGAGATAAGATATGGGGAGACTGAACATCTTGAAAATTAAATCCCTTCCTCTTACTCACTATTTGATAAAGCCCATCCCATGTTAAATTGCTTGAGGTTGGATGGCTGATGTGTAATTTAAAATAATATGCTGCTCACAGGGCAGATTTCAAATATAATACATACCCTGAAATATTTCAAATGTAGTTCATTTTACATCACTGTTGCTTTGATTTCTGGTTCTGTTTCCTGTCCTCTTTCCACTGTAGAGAGGATATTTTTCCATAGAGAAAAATTCTGTTCTCCTTACCCCCAAAATCTGGATCAGAAATGTCCTCGTCTTATCTGCCAGCTTGTGTATGCAATGGGGAAGAGAGAAAGACACGGAGAATTGTACCATCAACCAGCCCACTTGCTTTGAAAATCAATGCACACACATTGGCAAGAGAACTGGAAACTGGAGACTTCCCTGCAGTCCTTCATGGGGGAGAAGGATACTGATGAGGCCTCATAGCAAGGTATGAGGAGCTGTGCAGCTGCCACCCTGATCATTTATGATCACTAAATGCCTTCACAACCTTGTTGGTGTAATTAGCAGCCTTCAGAGCTCGTGTAGAGTTCCCAGATAGCATGTGCATGAGATTCTGGTTGCAGAGAAGCAGGGCAGTTCCCTTATTCTGCTAGCATGGCCAGGCCAGGAACAGCTATGAGATCAAGCAGTGTTAACACAGCAGTGGATTGCACCACTCTATAAATCTGTTTCTCTTGAGTGTTTCAGGTCGCCTCATACATGGCCAGTCCTGCAGACAGTGCAATGTCCTACCAGTCTGGAGTGTCTAAACCAGTAATTTTCAACCTTTTTTATTTCATGATACACTGGCAAGGCACTGAAATTGTCAAGGCACACGATCAGGTTTTTTTTACTATTGTAAGAATAGGACTGACCCTGTCATGAAGCCACTGAGAAGGGGCATTCACAAGTAAGCTCAAATCTCCCTGTTTCTTACTATTGGCAGTGCACAGCACACTGCACCCCAATGGCCCCACTAATAACATCCTCCGAAATTCCCATAGCACACCAATGTGCCGCAGCGCACTGGTTGAGAATCTGTGCTTTAAACCAGTCAGCTTCCACTCGAGATGGAATGGACAGGGCTTGTACAGTTTCCACTTGAGATGGAATGTACAGTGTCCCATCAGAGTTGCATTTGGAGTTGTGGGGGGGGGAAGGAATTAAACTGAATTTTACAGATGTTGGTGTTTAGCTGGGGAGAGCATGTGTTCTTCGCATTAAGCAGGAGTGAGTAAGTTTCAGATCTGTTGGAGCTGTCCTGCACTAAATCCAGTGCAGCTTTGGTAAGCTGGGGAACCTCCCTGGGGCAAGGGCACATTTTCACCTTTGCCCCAGGTGAAACTCCAGTCTCCACATTGGTTTCAGTCTGCCGCTGCGCAGCCTGAATTGGGGCTGCGCGGCCCGGGGACGGAGGCTTGGATGCGGCATCCCAACCCCGCCCTCTCTCTGCACCAGCACGCCTATCAGCATGTCCAACCACACCCAGCACTGCTCTTGCGCCAGCCAAATGCAGCTGGCACAGGAGCAGTGCTGTGGCGCCTCAGCCGGGTGCCCTTGGGCTGACACTGCTGCTAGCACTAGCGCTGCACTAGCGCTGACGCATTGGCACTGAATTGATAGCTCTCAACTCATTTCAACAGACATATTGTATACTTAAACCAAATCTGTTTGTGCCAACAAGAAGCTATAATGTTGAAATGCTGGGTTTAAGTAACAGCAACCAAATAAACCATCTACCTTCTTTTTAGAGAGATAAGAATCTTATTGTCTAAAATTGGCCTTTTTTCTACTACTTTTAAGGGAAGTGTTGTGCTATTATATGTTCTTAAACACAGTGCCTAGTCTCCATTCCTCACTGCCCTGAGAACTCTCACATTAGAAGCATCAAAGCCACATTTAATATGTGCTCTGCTACCACCGCGCATGCCTTTTATGATCACACGCTCATTTTATTCCCTCATTTGAGATAAGCTATCATACATTCTGTACTACAGAATTATATTTATAGTATCTCAAATGAGGAGTGAAATTAATAAATTTCTGTTTAGCTCTTCTGTGCACATGCAAGACAAAAGATTGCATACAAAGTAATTAACATTACAAACAAGTGATTGCATACATCATAATTAACTAAGCTTGCAACAGAACACAAAGGCCACAGGCCTATGTATGTGCACATCAGTGCTGCACTGAAAAGGAACGAAATCCTATTGAATTTAGAGCACAATCCTATGCTTTTCTACTCAGAAGTAAGTCTTCAGTGGTGCTTACTCTCAAGAAAGTGTGCATAGGATTGCTACCTAGTGATGCATAAAAGTGCTTAAAATTGGACTGTATATATCCTGAATGTTCATCTTGTTGTAAGAAACTTTTGCTCCATGAGCCATTGCTTCTGAAAAGTAAATATCCATGCTATTTAGTTAGTGGCACTAGAAATATAATAGCATATTGGAGTGCTTGGGTAGAAGGCACAAAGTGAGAGTATGACATCAGTCAGATGGGTTCAGTGGATGATCCTGCTGAGATGCAGGATGGCACCGCCTGGATTCTAGTGTCTGTGATGATTTGCCAATCATCCCATAGGAAGTCCACAACAATAAATAGATGATTGTATCAGAAGCTTGACCAAAAAGGTCAAGATGTTCCCCCGCCCCCATTCCTTTACATAAAGCTAGCAGCAAGTGCCATCTGTGAATGACAATGAGATTACTGTGTAAATTGGTACTACTGAAATGTATTTACAGCACTAGTTTCAATTATCTGACACAAAGTAAACTTACTGCCAACCAAACAGCATTCTCAGTTTAGCAACACAGTCCTATGTGTGTCTCCTCAGAAGCAAGTCTTGTTGAATTCCATGAGGCTCACTTGTATCTCAGTGTGTATATATAAGATTGTACTGTAAGATCTGTACAGAACATATTTCTTTGGGTGCTACTTTAGCTTGAGCTGACCTGAACAAGGATAGCATGCATCCTTTTTTTCACTTGGGATGATCTACTTACATGGAAAATCTACAGTTGCCCTTAGACAAACTTGATGCAGCTCAAGATGTACTGAAAATCTTGAAAAATACAGCAAAGTAATGTGGAAACAAATGTGGTTTTTGCTAAAGTGCTGTGATACAGTACAATCTACAGATGTTCACATTTAAAATGTTTTGTCTTGCTCAGGTCATATTCAAGTGGAAAACATCAACTGAGGGCACAGTCCTATACATGTCTACTCAGAAGTAAGTCCTATTGTGTTCAATGGGGCTTACTCCCAGGAAAGGGTGGATAGGATTGCAGCCCAAATTGTTTTTTTTAAATCATCAGGGACTGAAGAGATTGTATGCATTTCATATAGTGGCATAAGGCTCAATTAAGAAGTGATTCTATTCATCCCTAGCTGGCCTAGGCTGTGCTAAACCTATGACTAGCATGCTTTGAGGCAGGAAGCTAGAATTAAACAAATCTGAAGTTACTTTCAGAACAAGAACAATTTTCACCCACTTGAGTTGCTCCTGTTTCTGTTCCTGAAAGGTTTTCACCCCAGCTGCTACCTGGATTTATGGCCCAAGAGGCAGCTGGAAGTAGAAACAAAAACCTCCTTAGCCATCAATGCATTCATTATCTGGAAATCACTTCAACAATGGCAAACTTATGTATATATTGCTGGTGACAGCAGTACAGCTTTAAAGTGCTTTCAGATTTATAATTTTCCTAGAAGAGTAACCACCAGTTCTAAACTAAAACCATGTGCCTGCTTTTGTTTCAGTTTGTTCATGTGATTAATACTAAATTAAAATATTGACACATCTGCTTTTTTCCTTATGGGTACATGCTTTCAATTGGAAACCCCCCCCCCCACACACACACAAATGAAGTGCCTCAAACATTTGGGCATGTTCCATGTCAATCTATCTCCTCAAGTGAGTTCTTCATAAATATCCTTAGCAAAAAAACATGTCCTGTGTGGTTATTACTGGGATGCATGCATGCTCTTCCTTATATTTTTATGGCTTCGTATATGCCAGTGCAGTTGTTGCAGACTTGAAGCAAAACCTCCTCACTTCCAATTCCCAAGGCCTTTTCCTTACATAATATAAAGACATTTATGATATCAACTTAAGGCAAGCCAGCTCATGTCAGCAGACGAGGGTGAGGGGACCAGCATATTTGGAATGTTTTTTATCTTGAGTCTGCCACTGCCTTGCTCCAGTGCACCACAGATAGAGCCACAACTATCTGCTTCCTTACCTACTCCTTCCTCACGGACTGCTCCTGCTTCTTTCCCTTGTTGTGGGGCTTCTTTTATTCACACTTTCTCATATCACTTTCTACACTTACACAACCAATTCTAACCATGCATCTTACTAAGTGGTTCTAGTCTATGAACTTTTTATGCCAAGAATCCATTAGTATTTAAGAGTATCATAAGACCCGTAAATCTTGTTTTTGTTGTAACAAATGATGGATGCAATGATTCACATGCAACAATTTAACTGTCATTCAGAATCAGCACTATTTCTTTATACAGTACATGCATGCATACACATTCATGTATAAAAGATTTATATACTCTGCCTTTCCTATGCTGGAGTACATGCCCAAGGTGGCTTACAATTTCATAATATACTATATAAAATAAATTAAAAATGTAAGGGTAATATAGGGTGTCTACAAAGTCTCTTTATAATGTCAAGAAATCATGAAAAATGCAAATGATGAGATATGTTAAAGATATCACGCCCCTAGATTTCTTTCTGTGGGGCTATGTTAAAGACATCGTGTACAGAACCTGAAGCAAAGGATCACTGATGCCGTTGACACCATTGATGAGACTATGCTACAGCGAACATGGCAGGAAATCAATTATCACCTTGATGTGCTGCATGCAACCAATGGTGCACATATAGAGGTTTATTAATTGATGCAAAATAAACTTCACTATATACTCCTAATATTGTATACTTTCCATACATGTATCTTCATTTGTTTTTGTAATACAAGTTTGAAATTGTAAAAAGACTTTTGTGGATACCCTGTACAACAAAATTGGGGGCAACAATGACACATCACCCAAACAGAATATGAAAAAGAAAAGCTGTGAGCTCTTGCTGAAAAGCCATGAGGGGAGGGGGCAGTTCTTAGTTCCCTTGGTAAGGAATTACATAGTTGTGGTGCCACTGAAGAAGGCTTGCCACCATTTTCCGTGCAAAAGTTTATACTTTCTCCACTTTTGATTTAGGATTTTCATCATCACTTTGTAACCAATGCCCTTGTAATTGATGGGCTATATTTTTAGAATTTCTGGTCAGTTTCAACATATGGAGAATCTACATATGGATTGTATCTATATGGATTGTATCCATTTTCACATGGCTTTAGGCAGTGAGCTATGGCTGCACTGTCTGTGCATTGAACAATCCCCAGAGGACATAGGAAACCTGTTTTCCCCTCTTGACATGCATACAGTTAGTCCCACACTGTGTGTACTTCTCATATCCCTCTCTTTGCAGTCAAAAAGTATGCCTCCCTGTTTTGTGATTGTGCAGAGCAGGCAAGCTTGATGAAGATATAAGAGCATAGGCCACCCATTCCTTGAAATGGTCTGGTGTGTCTACATATCATACAGGAGGATGAGGAAAACAGGGTTCTTATGCCTTTTGTGGAGATTCTTTCATTACGTCCATACGGAACTGGATTGAGCCCCTTACATCTTGCTTCTTAGCTGAAAAAGGTTAAACAGTAAGTATACTTTCAAAGAAGAGTGTGATCTGGTGCAACACAATGAATCCAGATCAAGGATATACATGTTATAATGTTCAAGAAGAAGCAGTGCATTCCTCTTTGACGGCAACTTATATTGGGCAGAAGGGGCAGACAATTTTTAAAAGGAATAGGCAGCATCTGTTTATAGCCACCTGCAGAGAGAGAACCTCAGCAACAAGCACTGCATTAAATTAAGACCATACTGCTTATCTAGTAATATTGTTAAGAGTTCCTGGCCTTCTACCATGCTATTTTCACAATAGGAGAAAAATACGTACAGTATTTGCAAAATATTTATGGCTGTGGGCTGCACAGTAAGAGTGACCTAACCCAGCAGTCACTTCAGCCACAAGGAGAAAGACGGTGCAAGGTGGCAGGTAAGAGGGAGAAGAGAAAGAAGTGGGGGCGGGCACACATAATTAAATTGCCACTGGGCTGGTCAAAATGGTTGGTAAGACAGAGGTGGCCCTTGGATGATACTCTGGGTACCCCTATTCTAGAAGGTGCTCTTTCAATCTTGAACCACTAGGCATAATATCATCTGGGGTATATTGAAACTGTAAGCAGCAACAGCAGTGGGTGGATAGGAAGTGCCACAGAATACCCTAAACCTGCGGTCTCTAAACTCCAGCCTGCAGACTGGATCCAGAGACCTCTGTTTCCATCCACTGGGTGACTGGCATTTACCGTCCACAGGGGAATGTTGAGACTGCTGTGACTACAACCACTTATTGTAGCTGCAACCAACTGCTTTCTGGCTCTGTCGCCCCATAGGTTCTGTCGCCCCACATGCGGCTTTCTGGGCAGGTGTGGCTGGCTGCAGTGACACTTGGGGGCTGTAGTTACTGGTGTCCCAATGCTCCTCGGCGGAATGAAAAGTTCTGGTCATGCTAGGGAGCCTTTTAGGTGTTGCAGTGGTCTCCAGTTTGGAGACTGCTGCCCTAATCCTAGAGCACAGTCCTATCAAATTTTCTAGCATTGATGCAGCTGCAGTGGAAGGAGGAAGATGGTACAAATGTTCCCTTACCTTGAGGAGGCCTCTGTGACTGCCCCCCCCCCAATGCAGCACAGACCCCATCAGCACAGCTGCTTTAGCACTGGAAATTTGGATATGATTGGCCCCCAATGTGTTTAACATTATTCAGCATTAATGGTTAATAAAAGCATTGTATTAAATTGAGTTATAAATGTTCAAATGCCGTCAATAATCCCACTGATGATGTATCAGATAGAAAACCAAGAGCAAACTGTGCAATGCAATTCAATGCATGCTTACTCTAAAATAAGCCCCACTGTATAAGCATGACTTATACATGAATAAGATTGAGGCCTTTGTGAACAATTAGGTGATGGAATAAAGCTACATAACTTAAAGGGCTAGACTAGTATAGAGGCTTACTGTTTCTATTTTTTAAGCCTTCAAACATTACATCAGAGGAAGAAGAGTGCCTTCCTCAGCCTTGTAGAAATTCAAAGGTCAGATACTCATTCTGAATGTCACTCTAAATGGATCTAGTAATATATGTTTTGTTGGACAAAAGTTATTTCATTTCTGAAAATAAGGCTTACTGTAAGAGAAAAACAATTTCAGGAGGTATAAATGTGAAGTACAAAACTCAAGATGACTCAGCTGTCATGCAGAAGTAAATAGTGTACATAAAATTTTTGCATCCAGCCTGACACCATTCTATTCATTGTAGCTTTTAGGCAAAATTCTTATTGTGTATGCATTAGCAGTAGTAATTCAGTGTTTGAATGCATACCTAGAGGTTATGAAAGAGAGATTAACTAGTAAATCTAGTAACTAGTAAAACTAGTAAATAAGACTAAATCCTGTTTTACGCTCTTATATATGCAAAGACTCATCAATGTTGCCATTTTAAACAAGGGCCTCCTGTTATGAGAAACCATAACTAGTTAGGTACTATCACACCTAACTAATCTTTCCATGATCTTTATTGGTCATACAACCTACCTAAAAGAATTGTTTTGAATCTGATTGTGAGGGACATTTTCTACCCACACAGTTCCTTGTCAAAGGGACTTTGCAAAAGGACCTCTTGTAAATTTACACTGTTTGCTACAGTATGAAATGTTGGCTGTACACCTAGCTAGCATGCAATAGTTTGAAAACTGCTATAGTATGGAATATAATAGAATACTCAATTCAGAGAATGGAATTGTACTTCTAAACTAGGCTTTGTCATGCTTAGGATCACATTTGCCAGGCCTATGTAAGGCATAGCTTGCCTGTAATCAAAATGGCTGCCACAGAAGGAAGTACAGTACCACAATTTGTCATGCTATGTAGGGCTACTAGACTGTAGCACCACAAGAAACAACATTGTGGAGCTAGTACAATTAAAAATGATATTCCTTCAATTACAATAATGAATTAAAATCATATATGCATGCCTCATTGTTTTCAACCTCCCAATGCTCAAAGGAGGGTGCCAAATGCCTCCATCCCTTATTTGGAGATGAGCCACCCTCTTTCCGCTTCTTGGATTGAAGAAGGATGTTCACTAGCCTGCTCTTCCTATTGGGAGGAGATGGGGCAATGGAAGCATGTTGGCAGACAAACATGGGTGCCCCCAGCCAATTTGCTGCCTGAGGCAACCTCCTCAGTTGGTCTCATGGATGGGCCAGCCCTGAGTGGGGCTCACTCCCAGCTAACTGCACAACTCTGCAGCCTAATTATGTTGCTTTGACTCCACAACAATTATTGGAAATGTGAAAAGGAGACACAGTGTATAGGCTCAAATTACCCACCGCCTCCTTCCATATAATCCTACCCGTACTCTTAGATCATCTGGGGGGGGGGCCGCCACCAGAAGTGACTGGTGCCGCCACCAGAAGTGGCGCCACCACTGTGCCGCCACCAGAAGTGAGAGGGGCAGCGGCCAGGAAAAGGGCCTTCTTGGTGGTGGCCCCCCCAACTTTAGAATACCCTCCCCTTAGAATTGAGAACTTTTCTCAATTCTCTTTGTTAACTTTTTGGCGGGGGCTGAAGACCTTTTTATTTCAAAAAGCCTTTAACTGTCGACAGGCTGGCTGGCTGGCTTTTTACACTTTTATATTTTGATTATATCTTATGATCCACGGGGCTTGTTTTTTTAAAATTTTTTTGTTTTTTTAAATTTTAAAGTGTATTGTTTTTAAAGTTAAATTTTGTATTTTATTGTGTTTTTGTGTTGTATTGCCGCCTTGGGTGCCTTTGGGCAGAAAGGTGGGATATAAATCCAATAAATAACAACAACAACAACAACAACTTGGGAAAGTCTTTCTGCACATTATTTTAAGGCATTCTTCACTGCGTGCGTTCCGTGTCGAACCCTTCATTGCAAGTTATTTCTGGCACAGAGTCCTAGCACAAATAAAGCCCGGTTCACCAATAGCTTGAGCGGCTCTTTAGATATATTAAAAACTTTCCCAGACATCATTCCCCCCCCCCCCGCCAAAAAAAAAGTCGTGGTGGCAGGACGAGCATCAGACTAATCTGCTCCTGTACAATGCAGGACGCAGAGAGAGCTAACGTCGTTGCCGGAGAAAAAGTATACTGTTGGTGGACGTTTTGTAGCTGGCTGCCTTCTTTGTTATGCAGCTATGCTTCATATAACTAATTCCCAGTTAAGTGTGCTTAGGGAGGGAGGCGGCCAAGTTCTTCAAGAACTCGGAACCCGCCACCCATTAGTCCCCTGCATTAGTCCCCTGCCTCCATGACAGCTGCATAGCCGCCTTACGCAGAACACTCCCTACAATCACATGCATCCTAGCGGGAGGGGACGGGGACACACCACGTTTTCTCCGCGACACCACACAATGCAGCTAGAGTGCTGGGAAAATGCGATTTCCCCACAAGTTGGACGCTAAAACGTCTGCTAGTTCAAACTACACGCCGGAGGCATGAAGCCGTCCTCTCTTTGACATAACGCAGATGAAATTTTTTTCCCGTTTCTCCCACCGCTACATAAGGAGGAGACACCCTATTCGTGGCTTATCTGAATGCGTCCCGACTCCTCCCTCTCTTCTTTCATGCTTAGCCTGCTACTTCTCTTTCGCTACGCTTTTGGCGTGCAGCTCACCACTCACAAAACGGGCATTGTTTCTCCAGAGGTACGCCTTTTACGTAACGCCGCTGTCAGGTCGGCGGCCATGTGTCAAGTGGTACGCCAGACATCTGCTTCCGCGTACGGAGACAGCGTAAAGGTACGATGGGAGAGGAGGACGTAAGATGCCCCTCCCCCTTATTCTCGATACCGTTTTTCTCAGTGTGTGGCTGAGCGCAAGGCTCGCGCTAGGAGACACTGTGAAACGGATGTCCAGAGTGGAAAGGGGCGAGTAATTCCCAGTCTTCAGTTACGCTGCTTGCGCAGCAGTCGCTGGTGGAGAAGAACCAGCCAGCGCCTTTCTCCGCCCGTCGCTTCTGCGTCGTTGGCGTAGCATGCCCCAAGATGGCGTCGCGGTCGTCGTCGTTGGCGGCGGTGGCCGGAGCGCTGGCAGCAGCTGTGGTGCCGACGTGGGAAGAGCTGAGAGGGGGAATGGGGCGGCGGGTGGCGGGCGGCAGCATTAGTAACGAGTAGCGGCCGCAGAGAGGGTCTTCCCACGCCCCCCCTCGGCCGGTGTGCGAGACAGAGACTCTCCGGGATAACGGGTCCCCCACCCCCCTCAGGCAGGGAGACCCCCAGCGCAGAGCCGACTCCCTTTCTTCAGCCGACGCCTTCCTTCTCCCCGGTGGGTTCTCCCACCCCTTCCCCCTCAAGCGGAGGATGATGAAGCTCAAATCCAACCAGACTCGCACCTACGACGGGGACGGATACAAGAAACGGGCGGCTTGTCTCTGCTTCCGCAACGAGACCGAAGAGGAGGTGGGTGAGGAGCCGCCGGGCTGGGGCTGGAAGCCCGCGGGTGGAGCGGGTGATGGACGGGGGCGAGTGACCGAGAGCGGGCGGGGAAGGCGGCTACGATGGTGGCGGTGGCGGCGGCGGCGAGAAGCAATGAAAAGTGCCGAAGTAGGGATAGTAGTGGTGCCTGTACATGCGAGGGAGGAGGTGTGGCAAAGTGGAGGCTCGGAAGAGGGGAGAGCGGTGGGGGAGGCGGCTGCATGGTGCTGAAAGAAGGGCAGCGGCGAGGGGAAGGAGGTGGAGCCTGCGAGGGTGGGCGCTCCTGGAGGATTACTCGGGGAACAGGAAGCAGTTTTAAGAATGGGCCCCTCTTTCGTTCTGAGCGGACTCAGCCATTCTGTGCAAACTGCCCCCCCCCCGCTTACATATGTATGCTGCAGTTTGTAAGGGAGCGTGACGGAGGAGCTTCCTTAGTGGCTGGCATTAGAACATGCGGCTGTTACTAGGCGAGAAGTGACACAACGCCCCTCATTAACACCTGTCTCCTGTTTGTAAATCATTCGCGACTGGGAGGGCAGACGACACTTCCAAGAAGAGTAACTGCACCTTACTTTGTTTAAAACGATGTGACCGCGTTTGCCTTCTTTCTGTGGGAATGTATGCAATGCAGAGCAAGTTATTGTCATAATCTCATAAAGTTATTGTGTAGAGGCGGATTAAACAGTTGCTTTGCAAGTCGTCTTAAACTGTTGTTTGTACATATGATAATCGGTTTTCAACGGTAGCAGAGTTAATTGGGAAGAGAAATAAGGGTAGGTAGTGAAAGAACGAACTTCCAGGAGGAGAATGGGGCTGTTGATGACGCTTTGTAATCTTACCACTAACTAATTTAAAGTTGGAAATGGTGCAGACCTATGCACGTGTGTTCAGGGGGCTTACTTCCAGGAAAGTGTCTGTAGGATTGCAGCCTGAGTTCTTGAGTAGCAAGAATTCACAGTATTTCCCCCTGGGAAATTGAAAGTTTTGTTTTGTTTTGTTTTTATTGCTGTTAACAAGAAGCAAATGGAGTAGTGGCATCCAGCATGTAGAAAATTGTCTTTATACTGCGAGTTCTGGAGGAGCTGGGAACCCATGTCTCTTTACTTATGGATCTCTGTAAATTGCCATGTACACTGATGGTGCTGTATACGTACTGTTTCTTAAAGTTGCAAACTTTCTCCTCCCTCCCTTGAACCAAATTATGAGATTTTTATAGTGGGAGTAACAGGGAAAATGGTTGCTAGTACCTTCCTATTTCTGTCATAGTTTTGAAAGGTTTCTGAATGACTCAATTCAGTAAAGGTATATTGTATTTTAAGTCATAATTCAGAAGATGAAAGAAATCAACAGAGTAGTGAGAAAGCATTCCCCTTTTCCAAATGAGGAAAGCATGCAGAATGAAAGATCTACAACAATGAATGGTGACATGAACTGGTGTGGCATGGCATGTGGTTTGGCAGTGATTTAACTGCTGCTGTGCTCAGTTGAGCACATCATATGACATGGCAGAAAGAAACTTGATTCTGAATTATAAAAAGAAACTGGGATAAAAGGAACTAGTTACATGCCAGAATTTGCCATTACAGAGGCTTGAGAGGAAATTAGGGTTGAATTAAATTGTTTTATCCTGATATGAGCATAGTTTTCTGAACACCGACAGGAACAAACCAGTGCATTTTAAATTGCTCTTTTAATAACTTTAATATTTGGAGTATTGCATCTTGGATCAAAACATTCTCCTGACCAAAAATATGATCTTTAGCAACTATACTTAGAAGAAATCTTCATTACAATTATATGTGGTATTAGTGTAGTATTAGTGTGGTAGTAGTGTAGTAGGTAGTGAGTGCACAGTCTCATTAATGTTTCCAACCCTTCTCCAAAGTAGATCAAATATTAATATTAGGTCAACTTCAGTACATTGTTCTAATGCTTTTATGCTCTCTCTTCTTTGGATTTTTAGAAAAGCAGTTTAAAAATCCTATAAATCCTCATATTTCACCTGGGGGAGGTGAGGCTGAGAGAGCTGCTTGCTTATGGTCACCTAATGACTTCATAACTCAGGTGAGACTGGAAATTGTGGCTTTGGGGCAGCCCAATTCTAAGCTGCCCGACTGCCCAGGTGTGCACATCCTATGGCAGCCAGGCAACTGCGAGAGACTCCTTGGGAGATGGGGATATTTGTTGCAGGGTGGGCAAGCGGTCTACTCTTCCCTGTGCCAGCTATTTAGGCAAGGGCCTCTGTGTAAGGCCATGGGGCTCTTCATGGCCAGCGGCAAGAGTCACCATCAGTCCTACCCCAGCTCCACCCCTCCCCCACCCCGGAATGCCTCCCCACCTCTCCCGGAAAGACTGCAACTTTGGCAACTGGTGCACTCACTGCTCACTGGCTTGCAGTGCTCCCTCTGGCTCGTGTGGGTCCAGTGTTGCCATGTTGTCAGCCCAGTGGTAAGGTAATGGCTTACTGCCAGTGCTAGAGGCACTTTACGGCACCTTGCACAACAGAGATGTAGGTGGTATGCCCCAAATTAAGCCAGATAGGATTGGGCCCTTATTTATACTCTTAACCATGGAACACAATTTATTTTTGATTTCCAAGTAAATGTCTGTAAGATTGGGGTAAGTCAGGGCAAGGATTCCTTTATATTAGGATCAGGCAAGGCTTCTAGGAAGCCTGTAGCAGCTGGACTGGATACATCTTATTGGCTACTGCTGAGTGGAAAGTTGTACTAGACTTGCTGGTCACCTGCAGAACAGCAGAGATTAAGATCATAAGTTTCCTCTGCCCTCAGACTGTTTCAGTAGCACAGGGAATGTGAGCGTCTCAAATTGAGGGTCTTTGATGGCTTACAGGATGTCAATGTTGTATCCAGTTGAGTTACTGTTTTCTAGATTCGTATCTAGTACTGTTATATTTGTAACTGGAAAAAGAATGGGGGAAATCACTACCTAGAAGGCAATGAATGGGAATAAAACATTTGGCATGAAGAACTGCTGACATGGTGTCTGTATATAGTCAACATGTTTTGCATTTGTTAGCTGTTTTCTACTTCAAAAAATAAAGTGATCTACAACATTAAAATTGCAAACCAATTAAATACAGACACTGCAATGAAATAACCACATTACAATTCAGGACAACTTCTCCAATGAACATTCACAAACATTTTCAGCATCAATAAAAATTTGTTGTGTCTATGCTACATCATACAGTTCTTATAACTGTTGTGCAGTCAAAAAGAGAAGACTAATGGTTGCAAGAGTTAACACAATGCTGCAGTGATTTGTGTGTTAGGAAATAGGTCTTCATTTTTTCTTCACGCGTCTATACACGTTACATAGTTAGGTCAGCACAATAAATCTGACAATGCTTTATGCATTTACACCAGCAAAGTTGAATTTTATAGTGAGAAACTATTTTAAAGTTTTCATATTTGAAAAGTTGGGCAAATCTGCAGAGATGTATGGAGATTCAATTCAGCAGTGACACAGTAGGAAAAATAGCTTTTGTTGTCATTATAGACATATTTTAGAATTACTCTGTCCTAACAGATGATTACAAACTAGTGATAAATTCTGGCACACTTACAGCAAATTCTATGCATGTTTATTCAACAGTATTATGTTTGTTCCCTTAGCTGGGAGCTGCATTAGTGCTGGAAAGTTGGATCGGATTAGGCCCTTAGTCCATTGATTCTGGAATAAGAATATGTGCCAGGAAGAGTGACAAATTGAAGTATTTTCAACACATGAATTGTAACAAGCTACACACTTTTGTCTTCCCAGAAGTTGTGATTTAAAGTGTGGGAACATGTTTTGGTGATTATAACCAATGAATTACATTTTCATCTGTTTACACTGCAGAACCCAGTTAAATATTTGTTCACAAATCTCTGTGAAAGTGTATGGTGTGCTCTTTGTACCAAGCTAGAATATTTTTATCTCATCTTAGATCAGGAGAACTGTAATGGACCAAGCCGTGCTTTCAATAGTGAGTTCTTTTATGACTAAATAGCATAATATTGCGAACACTAAGTGTACATTCATGAGATTGGTGTAGAAAACATCCTCTTTGAAAGACAGTGAATTTTGAAAACTTTGAAAACCTTCCAGATTCTTTAAGTTGACTCTTGGGATATATTGTATTACATCTTCCATGTTTACTTCATCCACAAAGACACAGGAAATATACTGTACTTGATTTTTAAAATGCAAGTGTTTTGTAGGGATACCAAGAAGAGTAAGGGTGATGCAAAAATATGAGGTTGATCTTCCATGCAACATCAGGGGAATAATAATTTCATCGTATTAACTACTGGTATTTTGTTTTTACCAGAGTTTTCCCATGCTGTTTTTAGCTCTTTAATGATATTGCTATCTGAATCTGTAATTTCAGCATATTTTAGAGCAAGCATTTGTGTTGCTATTATAGTAGCAACGATAGATATTTATTGTGGAATTGCAGTACAAACGTCAGTGTGGAAACAGAATCCAATTCCGAATGCTTGAATATAAAAGCCTCAAATTTGCTAACTGAAAGATTTTTAAAATCCATTCTTTCTTTCTTCAGTGCATTTTTCACTGTCATTGCATACAGTATGAAGATGTAATGGTATGGGGAGGAACATAACCAGTGCGTGAGAATAGGCCTGTAGTATTGTCATTTAATTCATTAATAAATAGAAAGCTTATCTAAGAGCCTTATATCCTGCCTTTCCCAGGCCAAAACTTGTGAGGAAGGCTAGGATTAAAAATGTAATGAATAGTATATTTGCAAACTGATGTATGTTCTACCTTTTTAAAGAACCTCCTACAAGTTATGAATGGTCAGACACCATATAGCAGTGGTATTAGACCATTTTTTTAGACTGGGACCCACTTTTTAGAATGGTATTCCTATCGGGACCCACCAAAAGTTATGTCGTTAATCTGAAGTGATGATGTGGCAGGAAGTGACATCATAAAGCATAAAAGTGCTGTCATTGTTTCATAATAAAATGACACTGCTGATATGAAATATGTCATTCTTGGACTGCAACAATTACACAATCACGAAACATCCCTGACAGAAAGTAAGATTAGGACAAAATATTATGCAAAAAGCACTGAACTAAAAACAAAATTTTTAAAAAACCCTCACTTGAAAATTCAAAGGGTTAACACTCACAAAAGGAATACAGCAAGGTTTGCAGTTTCCAAGATGGTTGCTCCCAGCTTTCCATGACTCGAATAACACTGCCATATAGTAATTGAACTGCTTTTCTATCTATTGATTTTGGAAAGGAATTTGTTAATGAATGTCAATAAAGTCCTCAAATTTATTTCTTTGCATCAAGCATCTTTGGTGTGTTCAAAAAATAGTAAAGCTTTCTAAAGGAATGTCTAAAATAAAAAGACAGAGACAGTATCAAAAGGTGGTTGAAAAGCTTTCAGATGATGAAAAGGTTTAAATCACAAGGCCTTGCTGCTTCTTGGGTAACTGATAGGCAACCCAATCCTAGTCAGTGCTTTTGCAGCAGGGCTCTGCAGCTCATGCCATATCAACTGCTTAAATTAAGCAGACTGGAGGTTTCCTCAGGGTAAGGGAACTTTTGTTACCTTATCCCATGTTGAGTCTCAGCCTGCCCAGTAGGTCTACTTAGATCTGCACCTGCAAAATTGCTGGTGCAAGTCTGAGTGAGCCCCATGTAAGGCTTTCAGATCCCAGAAGGGGGTTCAGATATGTAGGAAGCCTTCTCTGCTGTCCTCGCCTCCCTCCCTAGCCTGAACTTGAGGGCTTTAAGGAAATAAAAAGAAATGAGGTCATGGTCATAAGTGTATAATTAAATGTGAAAGGGGAGAATTCCTGAATAAATGAAATTCATTATCTTCTTTCACTACAATTCATTGTAAATTATTGTTAAGTAGTTTTAATTTGCTTGGAGGGGTTACCACTTTCTTAAGAGTGCAATCCCCTTTTCTATTTTAGAAAATAGAGTTTTGTATGACTGGGAGCCATAAGTCCTCTGTCACTTGCTGGAAGTTCCCCTCCCTTCTTCACTTACTCCCCGCCATCTGATCACTTTGCTGACAGGTCATGAGAGTGAAGTGAGTATTGAGATCCAATTCCTCTTGTGTCCTCACATGGTTGAGCAGTCTAATAAAACTATATACACAGTAGAAAGCCTCTTGCTCATTTCTGAAAGGTTTGGCAGAGTGTTCCCTCTGAACTTTTGTTCAGTGGAGATCTTAAAACTGTATCTTAGGTTATGCCCCAAGTCTAGCCTAAGCAAAATGAATTGCATCACTTTAAATGGGAATGTTAAATACACACTTAACTCTCTCCCATTGACAAAATTTAATAAGCCTTGGGCACTGATAGTGTGACCATAAGAACCACCTTGCTGATGTTAGAGAAAGGTAGGGTATAAATTTATTGAGTAAGTGAGATGTAAATAGTTGAGCTGGACCATGTCCTTTGCCTGTAACTAATTTTTTTAATAATGTAATTATATATTCTCATACATTTATGTATTTACTGTATATTCAGAAATTTTTTTGAATTTGAAAATCAGTTTTGGGAGGAGGAAAACACCCTGTTGTCCTTCCTAGCCACTGGCTTTGTTTCATCAGTTGGCTCTGTGTCTACCCTGCTTGCAGATTGTCTGAAGGTTCTCCTTTCACACTTGGAAATTCCTGCTGTAGGTTAGAATAGTGGTTTCCAAAGTTTTTAGAGGCCTTAGAGCAACAATTTTCAATCAGTGTGCCATGGGACATTGGTTACCACAAATGGTCCACAGTTGTGTCATAGGAGGTTTCTTGGGGGGGGGGGCTTAAAAGGGCCATTGGTAGATGTGAGCCTCTCACAGTAGCCTTGACATATAAATGAATATGTACCTTGACAATTTTGGCACCATGTCAGTGTGCTATGAGGTGTAAAAGGTTGAGGTTGCTGCCTGGTTTATGAATGCCAAGGAGTGTGGCTATAATGGTGATTGGGCAGCAGTCCAATCCCCCGCAAGCATTAGCTTGTTTACCCCTTGATGCACATAGCATAATCTGCCCTGTTAGTTTTGCAATCAAAAATTGCCTCATGACCCACTGGTGCATTGTGGACTGACCCACCATTTGGAAACTGCTGAGTTATAGAATGGTGTGCATAGAATGGTGTACTTTTGGGCCTTAGCATTTAAGCTTGTCAAGTATTGATACCTTATTCAAGATGTCCTATATAGTAGCCTTTCATGCTTACCCAGCCAGCAACATGAAGGAGGCTCCTTATGCTAGCATGTTTTCTTAAGATTGCAGTCAGTGTTTTCTTGGGTACAACAATCAATCACATTTATATAGCGCTTTTCAACAAAAAATTCACGAAGTGATTTACAAGCTAATAATAAACTTAAATGTCCCAAAAGGGCTCATACTCGTAATAATAAAAAAGGCAAAATACCACCAGCAACAGCCACTAGAACACTGTGCTGTGGTGAAGAGGGACAGTAACTCTTCTCCTGCTAAATATAAGAGGAATACCACCTGAAAAAGTGCTGCTTGCCCAGTTAGCAAGGGGCATAATTTTTTTTAATGAATAGGTTAAATTAGTCTCTGACACAATTGAAATTTATTACATCAACATCCATGCAATAAAAGAGGGCTTGCATCCATTGCTCATAGAAACAGCGTGTATTTCTTAGACTGGAGAAACAGCTGAATTGAACTTATAGAAAGAGGATTTGGAATTGCACTATATAAAGGGTAAAGACGGCATGGTTACATTGCTAAAAAATGAAACAGTTTGATACAGCTGTAACAAATACTATGATTCAATTAGTAACATTCTTGTCAAAATACTATACTTGCTAACTGAACATTTGTGTCATTCATTATTTCAGTATGCCCTTTATATTGCTTTTAAAAATGCTCTCCTTTGTCCCTTATATTCCAGCTATGTATTCAGTATCCCCTTTGGTTAGCTCCTTTTTCTTACTATTCCACCTTTTTCTTCTCTCCTCCTCCCCTTTCCTTTATTTGGAAAGTTCAGGCAGCCCTTTGAGACATCTTTGGTGTATCCCTGTAGCTAATTAAAATCTGTTTTTTTCTTTTGTCCACTCCGTACTTTTGTATATCTGCAGTCATGTGATCTCCAGGGAAAGTACTGGCCCTTCATAGAATTCTATACAAACATAGAATTCTATACAAACATAAGATGAATGCTGATTATAATTGTACAAAGGCATCATTTAGCAGTTAATAGGTGAACATAAAAGCTACCTTGTTGAATCAAGCCAGAGGTCCATCTTGTACCATAGTCTTTCAGCATTGGTCATCCGGATGCCCTTAGAAGGTTCACAAATAGAATATGATGGTGGCAGTTTGTTCGCGGTATTTGATCAAGTTTTGAACAACTACACAAACAGTTGTTTGGAGGAGGTAAAGAGAGAGAGGCAGGAATGAGAGCAAAGAAAGACAGGCATATATGGTCAAGGGGCAGAACAGAATCACTTGGGGAAGGAAGAGTGCCTGGAAAAGTGCAGAGAATATGTGCAAGAGTTGTTCTTTTTCTGATAAAAGCATAAACACTAGCAGATATGTTATATTTGGAGATCATGAACAAGTTGGGGGAGCCATGATCTGTTCTAATTGTTTCCATTCATTTTCAGAATGACTGCCAAATTAATGGAGACAATACGTACCAATATTTACACCAGGATTGCTTATTTCATGATGAAAACATAAAACTTGGTGGAAGTGTACTCGGCAACATTATAAAGAATCTCAGATATGGAGCCAACCCAACTCATAATAATGGTCATTTTTATATGACCGCCAGAAGACTGATACTACGTATTAGACATGAAAACTGTAATTTTCATGAAATTTTATGTAGCAACATAAATACAGAACAGTATCCTGTGGAAGGGAATGGCTATTCATCATGGAATGTGTACAACATGATCATGAAGATGGCTGCTAGTCCAAAACAGGCTTTTACATATTTTTATTTTTACAACAACCGTATTGTATCCAAACAACTACACATTGAGACAAGCTGAAGGTAATGTGAAATTATTGCAGTCACAATTATGTAGACATGATCCAGAATAGTAGTATACTTTGGGTACAGTTACATTTCACTGACCTATACTTCTCTTGCAATTATTAACTAGGAACTCAATACATAAAGTCATTGTTTCTGGAAGAGTTACCTATAAAAGTCATCAGATACTACAGTTGTCTTGCACCAACCTTGTTCACCTGGATAGGGCAAATGTAGATACAACTATGTGAATATTGAAGGAGTGCTGTTTGTCAGGGTGATAAATAATCCATTTTATTTTTGAAAATTAACGGAAGTAGAACTGACCAAATAGAACTAAACATGGCTTCATGTCTGCAGTTGTTCATGGTGTGTAGATGAACACTCTTGCCAATTTTTATGCTTGTATCGTATAAAGAATGATCATGGTGCAAATTGGCACATATCTACATTAGAAAGGAGGTGGAGACTAAGATTTTTTCCAGTCTGTTGATTAGATAACATGATAAATCAGGTGTAGGTTGAGTTTTACCAATGGGAATTACTTCTGAGTAAACATCCATAGGATTGCACAGTTAGAGCCTGTGAAATTACATTTTTAAATCTCAGTTGGTGCCACTTTGCACTTAAATTTCATGTGCAGCATTCTGTTGCAGCATTTTGGGGGTTCTTTGTAAACTGCTTGGGATTTTCCATATTGAAGAATTATGATAACACTTGGAAGTTTGGTTGACTTCACTCTAGTTCAGTTATGAATATTAATCATGGCGGATGAACACAATTATTCAGATGCCCTACAAGGGAAAAATTAGTTCAGCATGTGTATTGCATGAATGTGTCTACAAGGACAGTGGATGCAGGAGATTCATTCAGTTGTTTTTCAATTTCCCTGCCTTCTTCAGCCTTCTTTGTATGGTTTAGTTGTCCTGTTTTCCCTCCAGCTTCTTTCCTGCTTTGCGTTTCCTTGTACTTTGTTCCCATGGAAATTTTGTACCAGGCTGTTGACTCTACCAGTTATTTTCTCAAGCTACTCTTTTCTGCAGGACCTCCCTGTGTAGTACATACTTAGACAGGTGAACATCTATTATAGCAAACAAATTCATATGCTAGATGTAGAATTGCGCTATATTCAACATTGATACTGATATTAAGTTGTGTAGTTTCATGTTATCTGCATCACTTAAGAATTGCTTCCTTAAGTAATGAGAATCTTGGAGACAGGTTGATTTTACAGTCATAAAATTATTATCCTTGCTTAATAACATTGTTGGCTGTGATCAGATCAATTTTGACCATGCTGAAATGAGTTATAGGAGATGGCTGTAGTTGTAGTTGAAGGGCAAGTCTGAACACAGTTATCATGCTAATCTAACTATATCAGTTTGTCAAAAATGGCTGATAACCCAGCAAATGAAATTACTTGAAGGCTTAAGGGAGGACAATTACAAATGTCTGTATTGTGGATTAGGAGGCATGGTTACCAAATTACTGTAGCTGTTGAGGTAGTTTTTCTATTCTCTTTGTAGACTGCCACTGTATTGTACAAATTGGAATTTGAAGTAGAGGAAGGTGGGTTCTGCAACTATGGATTGAGGGATGACATAGCTTTTTATAGTTTCTAGATCAGAGATGTCAAGCTCTTTTCATATCGTGGGCTGAATACCATTCATGTTGCCTAGCTGAGGGCCAGAAGTGACATCATTAGGCAGGAAGTGATATCATTAAGCAAATGATGGCCAGAAGTGAGCACTTTGTTCTCACATAGTAACTCATTAGCTGCAAATGACAAAAGAGAAAATACATAAATCTTGATCATATTTTCAAGATATAGCCCAATCATCATGCAGACCGTTCTTTTAGCAGTGCTTCTTCTGCTTCAGTGTCATTTCGCAGCTCAGCAGTTGAGAATTGATCTGTGAAGTGATGTTTTGGCAGAGGTAGTGCTGCTGAAAGGAAGGTTTGCATGATAATTGAGATCTCCTAATACATTGGCAGCGTCTCACTCTCTTGGCCTACCCCTTAAACTGTAGTGTTCCTTGCTTTCTGAGGCCTTCTTTGATACTTCTCCCAGAGCCTCAGCAGAAGTGGTATTCCCGAAAGAGTGACTCTGGGAGAGCCCAATTATAATGGAAGGCAGATAAAAGAGCTTCTGGACACCTGAATATGGCCTGCGGGCCTTATATTTGTCACTCCTGTCCTTAAGTGGTCCCTTCTGTGCTACTATAACAGCAGTCTCAAAACAGGAGGCCATTACAGCGGAGAAAGGCATCCCAAGCAAAAATGGCACTTTCCATTCCATCGTGAGCACTTCTGAAGACCCTGATTACAGCCCCCAAGGGTCTTTGTGGTTAGCCACATCTGGGGTCTGCTGCTCCAGCATGCCTCATGCATGGAGTTCCACACAGAAGCAGCTTGTGGCAAGGACCCCTGGATGCTGCAGACAGCGTCTTTGGAAGCATCCCCAGTGGACAGTAAGGTATTCATGGTGGGGAAGGATCAGGTGGACACCGGCTCTGGCCTGCAGGTTGGGAGTTTGGGAACCACTGTATTATAGGGTTGCTTTTTATATACATTCCTGAATTAGTATCATAAGTAACTTATTGGCTGTGTTATTTTCCAAACCACCATGTAATGTGAGACACTCTTGAAATTTAATTGTAATTGAATTTCAGCAATGAAATCAATGGGGGAAATCTTCTAGCATTACCTATTTTGAAATGTCTATTTTAAAGTTCAGTAGGCTTGCCATCAAATATGCAGTTTTAAAAAGAAACAGAGGAGCTAACTTTGTAACACTAACTCTTCATATACAGAAGCATGCTGGAGCTAAGTCGCACTCCAGGCATGCAACGTCATGACATCGCAATGTCTTGACATCATGACGTTGAGGGCAATTTTGCCCGAGAGGTGGCTGGGAGAAGCCGTGTGCCTCCTTGGCTTCCTGACTGGGAAAGCCAGGGGGCACCTTTTAAAGGACTGGATCTTAATATTTAGCGGAGAGCAACTGTCACCATTCACTCCAATATATTGATTTCTCCTGTGGCTATTTGCTTGTGTCTTCCTTGTGACTTTTTTAGATTGTGAGTTTTGGGACAGGTAATAATTTTTTCCTTTATTTTGTGAAATAAACTTTGTGACAATTTTTGTTGAAATGCAGAGCAGTCCCACCTTGATATCCATGGGGGTTTGCGAGGACCATGATCTGAGGCCTGAGGAGGCCATGCAAGGCCTCACCAGGTCTCATAAGGTCCCTTCCAGGGGCCTCAGACCACCTCCTAGACGCAACTGGAAGACATTTTTGATCACATCCAGGAGGCACAAGGTGACCCTCCTGGTCAGTATCCAAAGTGGGTTAAATCTGTGGATCCCAAATCCACTGATAAGGAGGCCTGACCTGTATATAAATATTCATAAAAATAACATACAAAATATTTACTAACCAGTTTTTAAGTAGAGTGGAGGAACTGAAAATGAAGAGGCTGGTAGAAGTGACAAGCAGTAAGTCTCTTTCTAACAAGTGGATATCTTCTTACCAATCCTAGTTATTTAAGAGATTCAATATTTACAAATCATAGCAAATTCATACAAAATTATAGTAAATTCATATGCATTGTTATGATAGTGCTTCCAAAATAAATACCATATCTTCACAATGCTCACTTTTACAAGTACCCTCCACAGGCAGTAATAGCCAGACAATTTCCTTTTATTTCTACTTCAGAGTACTTTACAATCTCTTTCAAATTACTTTATTTGGATTATTGTTGTGCACTACTATTTAAATTATAGTCCACTAGCTTTCAAACCTTTTAGCACCAGAACTCACTTTTGAAAACATCAATCTTTACAGGACCCCCCGGAAGTGATATCATGGTTAGAAGTGCTGTCATTGTGACACCAGAACCTGCTGCTTTCCTGAGAATGCAGGAATAAGTTGGATTATTTCTCAGGCCACAATCTATGCACCCACGTAGCGCTGATGCAACATGAGCGGCACCCTCACATCAGTGCCAGAGCTCTTGGGCCAACACTACCAGTAGTGTCAGCCCGAGGTGCCGACGGAGAGCCTCCCTTGCACCAGCTGAACACAGCTGGCGCGAGGGAGGTTCTGGGAGGACGGGCGGGTGGAAATGGGAGGGGGTGGGCAGTCCAGTGAGCCTGTTGGCCCAGAGAGGGGGTGGGGCTGGGATGCGGCCATGTCGGGAGGCCGCGCAGCCCCAATTCAGGCTGTGCTGCTTCCTTGGTTCTGCACCTGCTAAATAGCAGGCACAGATTCAAGGAACCCTGTGGGATGGCCAGAGCCTCCCCTGGGGCAAGAGAACAAACATGCCCTTGTCCCTGGGAGGCTCCCCAGCGCACCTAAGGTGCACTGGATTTGGCACAGGCCTGCCATGACTCGCTAATCCAGCGCAATTTTGGATTGTGCTCTCAGTCATTTTCAGTAGCAAAGTGAATCAAACAAAAAGGCTATTTACAACCTTGACACAAGCAAAAGCACACAGTCCTCCCCCTTTCCATCATCCCATCTTTTCAATATGGCTGCCCTGGGTGCTTTACAGCTCACATGAAATTGGCTTGCAACCCACTGGTGGGTCACAACCTACAGTTTGGAAACCACTTTTATAGCCTAATGAATAATTTCAATTGGCTATTTCAGTGAGAAGGCTTCAAAATATAGCCTGCAGAAACATGACCGTGGCTTTCTCCCAAGAAGCACCCGCAATGCAATCTCTGTCACTACTGAATAAACTTCATACATCTATCCAACAATTTCAGCTTCAGAGTAGCATGTAATTCTATGCCTGTTGCTTCAGAAATCAATCACACTGTGTTTGATTGGGCTTACTATATTACTAGCATACACAGGGTAGCAGCCTAAAACTTGCAAAAAGAAAGAATCTAGCAATAGTGACCATTCCGGACTTCACAAAGTAGGCAAACAATGTAAACATTCATAAATAGTTTAATTTGGACCAGTCCAAATTTATAATCTTCAGAGCTCTGCTGCATCAGGCCAATAACCAATGTGGTCCAGTTTCCAGATTATTAGGTGGTCTAAAATTTGGTGAACATTTACTATTTTTGGGAAACGAAAGTATTTTTTGTAAGGAATGTTTTCATTAAATTTGGTTATCACTTAAACATGAGCCTACAAGAAATGCCGTAGAACTGTGGTGTTCAAATGTTTTAGACTGGGACCCACTTTTTAGAAGGGCACTTATGTTGGGGCCCACCGGATGTGATGTCATTAACCTGGAAGTGATATTGTGGCAGGACGTGGCATCATCAAGCAGGAAATGCTGTCATTGTAATATAATAAAATGACATTCACAGAAGGAATATAACAAGAGTAAGGTCTGCAGTTTCCAAGATGGCTGCTCCATTTTCCGTGACCCATCTGACATCAGATTGCGACCCACCAAGTAGGTCCCGACCCATAGTTTAAATAACACTGCTTTAGAATTTTTTAAGGACTGTGATTAAAACATTTGACCTTCCAAAAGCAATATTTTAATTTTGAATAATGAACAGACTAACATCTTTTCAGTATGATTCATTTTTGGTGCAAGCATATGTCTATCCTGCCATTCTTGCCTGTCAAAGCAACTTGGGGTAGCCCACAATGAGAAAAGGAACCATCAATATATAATCATTGGGTTGTAGGTGCCAGAATGTCTTGCTCGGGGTGACAAACCTATTTCATATAGCAAATAGCATTCATGATGCCAGCTGAGGGCTGGAAGTGGTGCCATTGTGCAAAAATATTTTTATATTTTCAAGAAATGGAAAGGTCCAGTTATCACATATGCTGCTCTTTCAGTAGTGGCCCTTTTGCCAAGGCATCATTTTGCAGCTCAGTAGCTGAGAGGTGTTCTACAAAGTAACACCTAGGCGGAACGGTGGCCTGCATGATACTTGGGCTCTCTCAGAGCCTCAGCAGCTTTGTTTTTCATCCTTCTTGGTCTGCCTTTCCCCCTGTACAGTTCTGAGGCCTCCTTCCATCTTCCTCCCAGCACCTTGGCAGAAACAGCACTTCTGAAAGAGCAGCTCCTGGAAAACCCAATTATCACATGGATGCCCTTTTCAGCAATAACACTCCTGAGGCAGTGCTGTAAGGCACTGATGAAAGGGCGGCTCACAAGATAATTGGGCTCTCAGGAGCCATCCTTTCAGTAGGGCTGTGAGAGCTGAACTACCATGTGCTTTTGTGGGTTGCAAGCAACCCACAGGCCTTATGTTTGACCAGGGGCAATCTTGGGGGGATCTTGGGGGAGTTGGTGCTGGGAAGCATACCTCCAGGGGTATCGCCCCCATGTGACTGTGCTGCATAGCCACGTTGGGTTGCTTCTCCAAGCAATCCAACACGGCATGCAATGCCGGCTTGCCCCTCCTTGGAGGGATGAGCTGGCATTGCGCGTCCTCCCTGGGTGGCTCTCGGAGGTGACCCCCGCAGAGGCTGCCTCTGAGAGTGATCCAGGGCGGGCGCACAGCACTGGCTCATCCCTCTGAGGAGGGGCAAGACAGTGCTGTGTACTTGTAACATTGGGTTGCTCTCACAGATGGCCCCTGTGGAGACCACCTCTGAGAATGACCCGTGGCAGGTCCAAGGAGGGGCAAGCCAGTGCTGCACGCCTGTATCGGTTTGCAATTGCAGGCTTGCTCCTTCTTAGACATAAGAAAAGCCTTGCTGGATCAGGCCAAGGGCCCATCTAGTCCAGCCTCTTGTATCTCATAGTGGCTCACCAGATGCCTCAGGGAGCAGGCAAGTTAAACAGATACTTGTATTTTGCTGCCATTCCCCTGCATCTGGCATTCTAAGGTAGCCTATTACCTTTGCACCACCCCCAAGCAAGACACCAGACTGAAGTTAGGGTTTAACTTTATTAACACAAGTGTAAATCATGAAATCTTCTGAACACCTGCCCCTCCCTCCCCAATCTGGGGTAGGCAAAAAACACTGCCGTCTATGGCCAATTTGGATGGCAGAAAAAAATTCCTACCCGGCCCTCATGATGAATGACCAGTTAATCTCTGACTGGACATACCCGTCATAGCTTGCAACCTGCAATGGAGTTTTCCTCCATAAATCAGTCTAATCCTCTTTTAAAGGCATCCAGGCCAGACACCATCACCACATCCTGTGGTAAGGAGTTCAACAGACCAATTACATGCTGGATAAAGAAATATTTTCTTTTGTTTGTTCTAACTCTCCTAACGCTCAGCTTTAGAGGATGTCCCCTGGTTCTGGTATTGTGAGAGAGGGAGAAGTGATTCCCTGTATCTACTCTATCCACCCCCTGCATAATTTTGTATGTCTCAATCATGTCCCCCCCAAGCCGCCTTCTTTGGGTGAAGATCCCCAAACGCTGTAGCCTTTCTTCATAAGGGAGGTGCCCCAGCTCAGTCATCATTTTAGTTGCCCTTGTACTTTTTCTAATTCCGCTATGTCCTTTTTGAGATGTAGACATCAGAACTGTACACAATACTCTAGGTGTGGCCTTACCATCACCTTGTACAATGGTAATACAATATTGGCTGTTTTATTCTCAATCTCTTTTTAAATTATCCCTAGCATGGAATTGGCCTTTTTCACTGTCGCCGCACAGTGGGTCGGCGAGCTGACAACTGGCGAGCCAGTGTTGCGACCCGCTCCAATTCTGTGGCGAGGGCAGGCAGGGGTGTGCATGTGTGTATCGTCGCCCGCCCCCCTCAAGCCCAGCGCCTGGGGCATTTGATCTCTCTGCCCCCTCCTCAGGTCTGCCATTGTGTTTAACAACAGTCTAGCTAGTCCTAACATTTCAGAACCGGGTCCTGACTCCAGAACCAGGTTACAGCTCTTATTGTAGTTGGGAAAGAATGTGTGTGGATGGCTCTGAGATTGTTGCTTGAAGGCAGCCCTCTTAAATATGCTGCTGGTATGTAAGGGTTGAAATAGTAAATGAGCAGGATTGCATTACCTCACTTCATGTGTAATCACTACTTTGAGTGATGTGTGGCAAACCTAAAATTGGGCTGCCTGATAAAAAGGATTTTATGTTGTGGATCTTTATAATCTGAAAATCAGCGAATAGAAAATATTTATTTTTAAATGCCTGTTATTGATACTAATTAATTTCATAGCTTGAAACTAATGCAAGTTCCTCAGTTCCAGCAACAGGCTGTTGAATTTTCTAGGCCTGAATCTCTCTCTATAAAAGGGTGTGTGTGTTCCACATAGGCTCCGCAACGCCTGGACCAATTGACACCAAACTTGGCACGCAGACATCTTGCAGCCTAGCAACGAATGCTGCAGGGGTCAGGCCCCCCTAGTGCCCCCCTGGGGGTGGGGGTATGGGGGGGGTCCCCATGTGAAAGTGGTCACCTGAGTGGGGAGTGTCAGCAAAGGTATGACATGGTAATAATGGTGTGATGGTAACTGATGACAAAACAATGCGTGCTGGCCAGGAGGAGTTAGCTGTCCTAGGGTGTATCTAAGTATATACCTAACTTTCCTATGGGTGCATCACACCATCCTGAAATAAAACTACAGCACCACCACAGAGCGGTGATGCTACCCATGCCGTTGGAGTCCAGGTTCAGGGACCCCTCAACGTGGGGGGCGAGAAAGGGTGTGAAACAAAACGTCCGCCATGCCCCGCTGGAACACCTGGAACGATTGGCTGAGCTGATTGGTACAATTCATTCCTTTTCGTGTCTAATAGAATCTTGGGATAAATAACTACCAGGCAATGCTGGGTAACGAAAAGCTAGTCTATATATATAAAAGAGAATGTCTGTTTGTACGTTTGTGTGTACGTATGTTCCACATAGGCTCCGCAACGCCTGGAGTGATTGACACCAAACTCGGCACGCAGATGCCTTGCAGCCTGGCGACAAACACTGGGGGGTCCGACCCCCCCTAGCACCCCCAGGGGTGGAGGTGCGGAGGGGGTGCTGTGTAAAAATGATCGAAAACGGCCAATATCGGTGTCGAATCAGTAGTTTCCGGAGTCGCTGAGATAAGCGGTGATGCTCCCGATGCCGCTGGAGTCCAGGTTCGGCCCCTGTTGGCGTGGGGGACGAGAAGGGGTGCGAAACAAAATGTCCACCATGACCTGCTGGAATGCCTGGAACAATTGGCACCAAACTCGGCACGTGCATGCCTTGTGGCCTGGCGACAAACACTGGGGGGTCTGACCCCCCAAGCACCCCTGGGGGTGGGGGTGCGCAGGGGCCCCATGTGAAAATGGTCAAAAACGGCCAAAATCGGTGTCGAATCAGTAGTTTCCGGGGTCACTGAGAAGACTGGCGACGCGACGCCGTTGGAGTCAGAATTCGCCCCCCCCTTGGCGTGGGGGGTGAGAAGGGGTGCGAAACAAAACGTCTGCCATGCCCTGCTGGAACGCCTGGAACGATTGACACCAAACTCGGTACACATATGCCTTACGGCCTGGCGACAAACACTGTGGGGGTATGGCCCCCTGGGACCCCTAGGGGTGGGGGTGTGAAGGGGGTGCCATGTAAAAATGATCAAAAACGGCTGATATCTATGTCAAATCCATAGTTTCCAGGGTCGCCGAGACAAATGGTGACACTCCCGATGCTGTTTCAGTCCTTTTCCTGTCTAATAGAATCTTGGGATAATTTGTTACCCGGGCAATGCCGGGTAACAAAAAGCTAGTTTATTATAATCTCTAAACTTCTGCTTCCCTCACAAATCTTACAAATCTTCCCTCACAAATCTCCAAATTTCACTTTGGAGTAATCTGTGTTGTAATATCTTGTTTGCAATATCCTGTTATATGCTTCCTCTTCAGAAAATTTTCATTTTTGAATATGTCAGTCACCAGCTGCTACTTTCCTGGGATTTGTCTTTGTTTTGCTAAAGCTATATGAATCTGTTTTCGAGAAAAAATGCACTTGTTGCACTTCCTTAGAATCTGTCTATTCACAATTGTGTAGTCCTAGCCTTCTTTCTGGCTAATATTTGGTGAGTTGGAACAACATCACTGTGGTGAGTCTAAGATGGCAGCTCTTGCACTTTAAAGCTGAAGTGTGAATTGGTCCTTTTAAAACATCCTTTGTTTTCATCTTCCAAAAACTTTCTGGAAATTGGCTTTAGTTTCTCTGCTTTCATCAACCAAAAATTCCCTCATGGATTGTGTGATCTTTTATCTTGGAATAATGAAAGCCCTAAGAGGTAAGGTTGACTCATAGGTGTTGTTTACTGCCTAAATCGAGGACATCTGGTGGTCTTGAGCAAGTACTAGGACCCCACTCCTGTACTGATGGAGTAGTAGCTCCTGCCACTCCTGGACCAATGATTTAATGCTTCCCCCATCCCAAAACTATTCTGGTCAAATTCCAGGCTGCAGTTCTTATCCCACAGATGAAAGTCCTAAATGGAAGTAAGTGTAGGAGGTCTCTGTAGGAGAAAGGAGACCTCTCTCTTTCCTGTTTTTGGTTCAGAATGCTATGTTGATTGGGGGGATTAGTATAGTTTATCTTCATTCAGGAGCTTAACTGGAAAGGTGAAGAGAATTTTTCCTCACTTTATGCTGAGGTAACTTGTTCAAACAATGGAGACTTGCTGTCAAAAAGCTCAGGTACAGCCAAACTGACCTATTTGTTGAGAATACAAATCTCAAACTTATCAGTAAGCTCAAGTTTTCCTCCTTTTAAAATAAAATAAAACCTGTTATAGCGAATGAATGATATTAAAGCAGTTCTGTTCCTGAAGTCTGAGGCAATTTGATGGACCACAAGAGATAATCCAAAGCTTCTAATTTTTAATGTGCTTCTATGGCATAGTGTCCCATTCAGCTAGTTTTTGGTAAACAATTAAATATGTATTCCACCATCCATGTATATGATACTTTACAAAGCATGAGAGGATAAGTCTCTGCCCCAAGGACTTTACAATATAGAAAATGACAGGAGGAAAAAAGAAGGGAATTCATTGTAGAATAAATAGGGGTAGTATATGCAGTTACTAAGTTTACAAATGCTTAGGCTCAGTTCCATTAGGGTGTGTGACTGGGCTTTTGAGGAAAGATTTGAAATAAGGAAGAAGTGCCATCTTAAATAACCTGGGGTTTGGGGTTTTTTGTTTGTTTTTTGTTTTGGCTACTCACTAGGTTTTTTACGTACATTCTTTAGTATATTTTATTTAAAACATGCATTTGCTCCTTTTTTAAAGTAGTACTTAAGGTGGCTTACGACAGCAGTGAAAAACGAAGGGATGATATAAACACTAAAACAGTTCACCCACCACACAGTTGAGAAAGCCATAGGAAATAATCAAAGCAGGCTAGCTCCTGGCAAAGCACAATTTTAAACCTGCCCCCAAATATACGCAAGGGCTGTAGTCTTATCTCCTGTGTCAGGGAGTTCTGCAGAGTGGGAGACATCACTGAGAGGACCCTTATGCTGTTGATGGCAGTAGAACTTACAAGAGAGCTTCTCCGGATGATCTTGGGGAATGAGCAGATTCATACAGAAGAAGACAGCCTTTAAGATGCATTGAGCCCAAGCTCTTTTTGAATTTTCAAGATGGTAAATTGAATCTTGTCTGGAAACAAGCTGACAATCAATGCAGTTGGTACAACAAAAGGAATGCCAGGCATCTAGATCTGCAGTTCCTAAACTGAGCACTGCAGCACCCTGAGGTACTGAAGCACTGCAGGATACTTAAAGGGAAACACACTGAGGGGTAGCATGAGAAGACTATACTTGGCCTAGGGGCATCATGAAAAGAGAGTTTGGGACCCACTGATCTAGATCCTTGCAACTGCAAACCCATGTAACTGCATTTTATGCTAGTTGAAGGCTGTGAACCAGGGTAAGACTGTCCGTGATGCAAATGAGATCATGTGCATCTGGTGATGGCCCAAGAGGTGAGTGGTAAACGAATGCCTGCCACCTCCCCCCTACTCTTCTGTTACAGATAGAGCTGACCTCCTTTCTCCATGTAGCCTTTAATCAAGGTGAGTAATGCAGGGTGTGTTCCTAGCCTGCTGATAATTGGAGATAGTGATCTCTTGCCATTCTCCATCAGGTGCTTTAAAATAGCCTAGTGAAGGAAAGACCAAGAATACTCTTTCTTCTGCATGGCCTCTTTAAATAAAGGAGGAAATGTGGAGTATTCTCGGCATAAACCCAGCATGCTTCACATTTCCTACTTTGATTACAGTCTGCATAGAAGGAGGAACCAAGCAAGGGGTGGTGGTGAATTGGTATACCCCTCAGCTGAAGCAGTGTGCTTCCTCTGACCCTTTTGTGCAGGGTTGTGAGGGCAGCACCTAGAGCATGCTGGTGTAGTCTGAAAAATAAACTAATATTGCAGTGATCTTCAGAGTCCTACTTGGACTTAGAAAACCTGGTAAGTTCTTGTGGGAGCAGGGTGGGAGTCGGGGGGGGGCGGGCCTGGCAGCGCTGCAGCGATTGCGGTGCTGCAGGCATTTAGGGACATTTGCCCTTACCTCAAGGAGGTGTCCCAAAGCGTTGGGGAGGCCCACTGCCACCTCTGCGGGCTTCCCTGATTCTTGAAATAGCTCCATGGTACAGTTGGAGCAACAGTACCACGGAGCTATTTTAAACATCCGGGTAGCCTGCAGAGGCCAATGCTTTGGGGCAGCCTCTCGACTTCCCAGGTAAGGACAAATGTCCCTAAATGTCTGCAATACTGCCATTGCTGCAGCACTGCCAGGCATTGCTTTCTTGAGCCACTCCCCTTAAAGGGAAATGGCCATTGTTTTGCTCTCTATGGTGAGAGAGCCTACCATTTGAAGAACACTATAATCAGTGATGTCATGTAGGGGGAACGCGGGGGAATTTAGTTCCACTTGTTAAAATTAGGGCTGACTCCGCTCACTTCACTCTGTGGCACTTCCCCCCTCCTCCCCCTCCTGATTCCTCTGCAAAGAGCTTTTCTTCTTGGTTGGCCGGCACTCAGGGGGTTAAAGGGAGCGACTCCGGATTCCTAGAGGGGTGAAGGGGGAAGGGCTGCAGTGGGGAAATCCCGTCCTGCACAGCCCCCTTCCTCACTCCCTCCAGCCACACACGTGGAGTCAGCAGCTGCTCTGGTGAGTCTGCAGCCCACTGGGGAGAAGGGGCATCCTGGGAGTGCGGTGGCGAATTGATGGGGCCCCCGGAGGGGACAGAGGGGAGCCGGGACTTTTTGAAGCTGCCCTCCTGATGTGCCATGCGTAAGCGGGCTTTGGTGTGGGGAAGCGCCCAAGGGTGCCATCCGGAGTGGTGCCGCCCCTCAGCCCCTTCCACAGGTTCCTGCCTCATTCTGCTCAGCCAGCCTCGGCTTCGAGGCTGCTGCCCCCATGCCAATTTTCAACTTCCGTGGCAATTTTGAATAACTCCACCTCGCCTAGCTGCGAAGACCAAGGAAAGGCTTTCACCGCTGTCTCTCTAGTCCAGAGCATTTCACTGGCGCTCTGGGTGTGAGGCTTCTTTGGGAGACTGTCCCCATCGCTATTGGAGCTACAATTGGGGTGGGGGGAATTCTTTGCTTTCTGTTCTGTAGGCGCCAGGCGCTGTACAGAACTGGCTGGCTCCGCCCACTTGTCTCTGACGTCATTGTTGGCTAGAAACCAGCTGCGGGTAGACCTGGGCTCCGCCAGCCTCCGGCTTATGACATCACTTCCGGTGGGCGGGTCCTGACACGTGCCAATCAAAAGTGAGTTCCTGTTCTTAAATCATTTGGATGCCACCACTGACTATAATACTGTATTGCTTGACTTGCTTGCTGCAGCTTGCGCACACAGGCGTCTCTGACCCCTAGTCTTGGATGGCTTATTGTGGGTGCCTACACAATGTTTCCAAACAATTTCCTACCCAGGATTGAATCCAGGCAAACTTTCTTACCTTGCTTTTTTCAAATGAGTGCCATGCCCACTGGTACTTAAAATGGTAACCAGAATAGGCTTCCTGTTTCTAATCCAAGTTCATTATGTGATAAATAGCTGTTATTGGAAAAGTTGATGAAAATAACTTCAGCTTCTGGTTGTTGAACTTCAATCAATGCACTTTATTTTTCAATAAATTGTGCAACTAGGGAAGGCATTGACAATAGATGGTCTCAGAAAAGAGTTGGTGTATTCATAGGAACAACACTATTGGAGGAGATAATTAACAGCTTTCTTATATATAGCAAGGATGTATTTCAAAATTTTGTAACCATATAATGAAATGTTTTCATATGTAGGTTCTGTTAGTGAGCAGTAGTCGTCATCCAGATAGATGGATTGTCCCAGGAGGTGGTATGGAGCCTGAAGAAGAGCCCAGTGTGGCTGCTGTACGGGAAGTCTGTGAAGAGGTAAGCCTCCAAGAAGTGCTTGTAATTGAGCTGCTGGCACTTTTAATTCCTTCTCATTTTTCCTTTGTTTCCTTCAGTCCACACATATATAGAAACAAATACCTATCCAGTTAATTGCATTATTTGTCAATCTCTTAATTGACATAGCAACTTCAATATAATTTTGCCTCTGGTCTTCATGTCGGTAATAGTGATTCTGACTTGATTAGGGATTCCCAAGTTCTACTGCTGGAAATGTCCTTTTTATCTAACAATATTGTGCTGCTCAGTGCATAAACGGTCTGATCTTGCCAATTCCCTCAGTTGAATTCAAATGCTTGGTCGGTGATGGACTTAGATTTTTGGGACCCTCTAGCTTGAACTGTTATGAGACCAGCAACAAGATTAGGTAACCAATGATATTTTCTTCAATGGGGTTTCCATTACAGATCATCACAATTTTTAAAAACAAGTTACCAATACATTTCAGATTTTGATTAATATATGTTAATCTTGTTTTTAAAAAACTTTCTCATACAGTAGACCAGTGGTTCCCAAACTCTCTCATAGAGTTTGGATGGCTTTAGCTCTTTGCGGGGGAGGGGACGACAGCCATGACTGTGAAAAAGGGCTTTCTTTTTATTACCAGGGGCAGCACCAGCCCTTCAGAGGGTGGTGGGGCCCTACAGCCAGCCTTCTTTAAGCCTTCACACACCTCAAAATGGCTCTCTGCTGCAGTTTTAACCCACCTATAATTTTTGTCATTTTTGAGGCATGGGGCAACCCGCAGAGAGGGCTGTGAGCCCTCTGCCCTGGTAAGTAAGAAAACTTTTTTTTGCAGAGGTGGCACAGTAGTGGAGGTCCTGTCAACAGTTGTTGTCCCACTTCTAAAGGGGAAGCAATCACAATGCCCAGAAGTTGGGCAGAAGTTGGGGAACTTCTGCAGTAGACCCAACATTTTTGAGCAATGTGGACTAAAGTAACTTCTCCACACACCCAGGATTAGGGGTCCTGTAGCTTAAGCTTCATTAGTTTCATATAGATCCGCCAAACCAGAATTGACTGCAAACACATACTTTCCCTTAGTTGTCCCCTCTCCAAAAATGTCTTCTGAAGTAGGAGGATTGAGAATGATGTGAATGTGCTTGATTTTTTTCTTCCACTGCTTCTCTCCTTGAAATTGCATCCTAAACCCAGTTTCTTCCTGCTAGAAAGTTCTAAACTGTTTGTGCAGCTCTTTTATAAAGCTACTTCATGTTTTTTTTTATGCTTTATAGGTGGGTACATTGCATGCATTTATATGTAACATCTAGTGTGGCATTGATTCTCATCACACAAATATATGATTATGAAAACAATATGGAGGTTATTGTCTGAGTGAAATTAAAGAGTTTCTAACTAGAACAAATACATTGTAATGTACATTGCACCAGTCATGAAGAGTAGATGCATTTTAAATTGCCATTTTTCTTTGAAAGATGAAGCAGTGATTGAGAGGATTCATACATTTTACTAAAAGAAGGAAAGATGTAGTATTTTGTCTATGCCCAAGCTTTAAAAAATAAGGTCCAGCTGCCTGTTGCCTAGAGATGCTTGATCCAAGGTAGTCACCCCCATGGGTATGACTGGAATTCCTTTCTTGTGAGAAGGCAGTAGCCCTGTTAGCTCCCATGTGTTCCTTTATGAGTGCTAATTTTTGAACAGTAAGAACCATGAGAACTCTTTACACTGTGCAAATAAGGATTTAATGCTTTTTATTTTATTTCAGTGTTGTTCAACGTTGTATTTCTGCATTAGCCTCCGCATGGTTTCATTGCCCGACCTGTTTGTAGTTCCACATTTGAGATAAAGTAAAGGATTGGTTCGATTTGAGACTATTGCTACCAAGAGGTAGAATTCCTTGTTAGCTTCATGAAGCTGTGTAACCACCACCCCTCACCTGTTCACAACCAATGTGAACAGCACTAGCTTAGCAAAGTTTTCCCTTTATGGTGTTCAGTCTCCTACACAAGTCAAGTCTTGTGCAAGCAAGAATGAGCAATTGAAATGTACATTTGGAGGACTCTGACAGAGCTGTTCACATAAGACTGTAGTTCCCAACCTCTACACAGAGGTAAGGGTATTACTGAGTACCGATGAGGTAGGCACTTGCCAGTGACAGCACTTTCACAGTCGCACCACTGCTGAGCCAAACAGCGTTTTTTAATAACTTACTGGGCATCACTATGGCTGTCTGGAGGGTTGGGGGCCTCCCTGCACTGCACAACGGATCCAAAATGAGATTGCAGTTCAGTTCCAATTTTCTTTGTGAACCTAGAAGTAGGTCGCGATCTCATTTTGGAGCTGTTCTGCAGTGCGGAAGGGGCTGCATGCCCCTCCTCCAGAGGACCATAAAGGTAAAGGTTTCCCCACAACCAAATGGTCTAGTTGTGACCGACTGTAGGGGGCGGTGCTCATCTCCGTTTCTAAGCCAAAGAGCCAGCGTTTGTCCAAGGACAAGCTTCCGTGGTCATGTGGCCAGTATGACTATACGCTGTAGTGCACGGAACGCCACTACCTTCCCACTGAAGTGGTACCTATTTATCTACTCGCATTTTTAGGTGCTTTTGAACTGCTAGGTTGGCAGGAGCTGGGACAAGCAACGGGAGCTCACTCTGTCGCACGGTCTTGAACTGCCAACCACGTCCCTCCAGAGATACAGAATCCCTCCAGGATACAGAACTTGTATCCTGGTAATTTATAAAAACCCCTTTTTTTGTGGTTGTGCTGCTGCCAATACAAAATGCTGCTGCTGCTGTCATCACTGTCCCTGCCCATTGCCACTCTCCTTAAGGGGGAATTCTCCTTAAGGGGAAATTGGATGTTTCCAGTTGGCCTGGGAAGTTGTGACCCCCAGGTTGGGAAACACGGACATAAGAAGTTGAGGAGCCCTAATTCTTTGAATTGGTGAGTGGAGCCAGTGCTACTGGCTTTTCAAAATTGGACCCTTGTTAAAAAAAAAAAATTGCTGACAAATACTATGAATAGCTAGCAATGTTCTGTGTTGAAATTAATGGATAATATTTTTCTGTATTTGCATTCTCCCTTCATGTTTACCATCTGTAACTATCTCTTCACTGTATTAAACTTCATTAAAAACCTGAAAAGGGCAGTGAGTTCTTAGAAGGAAGCTTTGAAGGTACTTTATAAGGAATGTCACAGAGAGAATATCTGAACTTGCAGCCCTTCTGTCATTTTGATTATGAAAATGATGGTCAAGCCAAATTAATTCTACCGTGTAGTCACTTAGTGTTTGGTGTATCAATCTGCATAGTTAAGTTTCATGTCATTTAAAAGTTTTGTTTCATTACATGTTTAGTGATAGCTGAACAGTATCCAGTGATCTCTTTCCAAGACAGTAATTAAGTCTGCGTCTTTAAGCATCTCTACAACATGCAGCATGGCAGCACCTTTATTCCTACTAAATATGTGTATGCTGTTGAAACAAACTAGTTGCCTATGTGGGATACATTTCTGCTGTTTGAATGAAAGAAGTGTTTTTTTTAATTGAATCTTCCCCATTTATGCACGGGGAAAGTTCTTTGGAAAAATGAAGATTTTTCTTTGGATTAAAAAATAAAGGATTTATGGGTTGGGGCACCTATCCTTGATGTGATTCTGGTGTAGTGGGGAAGATGGTGGGGGCCCCATTATCTGATCAGTATAGGATGAGGAAAGGTGACATGCTTAACCCTCTGATACAGCTCGAACATTCATAACCTGTTCTGTATCTGTAAAAACTGAACTTCAGAAAACTTAAATGAGCAGTTAAAAATATTCTGCAAAGTTTTTGTTATCTCTTAGGAGGGCTGTCTTGCTGTTAATGTTGGCAGCTGCCTGACATAGTGGATTTCTGGTGCTATTAAGCGGTGGAATGTAAGGCACTGACTTAGCCATAGGGTGCAATCCACCAAGAAGTTTTCCTGCACAAGTTACATGACAATGAATTGGACTGCCCAAGTGATTTGTACAGTGATTTGCATATGTATTTCAATAAAGCTTAAATAACAGACTTTCCCAATAGAAATACATGTGCAAATGTGTGTCATTTTAGCACCAAAATAACTTTGACTAGCCTCTGTTTATCAGAACTTGTTAATGGTAGATTTAAAATACAGACATATTTGTGTTTTAAATGTTTAAAATACAGAAGAAGCGTGGTCTGGGAGGAGGGGTAAAGATGCTTTAATACTCTTTAAATGTAAGGTTTTCCCCATTAGAATTTATTTCTCTCAATCGCCAGCCAAGATGCTATTAGCAGCTTGAGGGCAATTTTAGTCTTGAAAAAGACAAAGAGGAAAAGGTTAAATGCAACCATGGGATAAATCGGTGCCACTGCCCTGAGCTAATCACCTCTGGACACTTCTAACCTTTAAAAAAGTTGAAAATTTCCCACACTATGTATAGTTTATCCAAATCTGCTATAAGAAAATAAATTGAGCCGTAACATTGAAATATTAAATTCCATTTTTGCCTTTGAATTTTCCTAGGCTGGAGTGAAAGGGACATTAGGAAGACTAGTAGGAATTTTTGAGGTATGTATAAAATTGTCAGGTTGACAAAGCATTTTCTTACTGTACAATCATTTATTTTTATATGTAGTTAAAATTCTAATGTTTTTAGTAAGATTATAAGATCACTGATCAAATTGTTTCCTATTTGTAACCTCTTACCCTTGGAGAAGCTAGAAATTAGTAACATTTGCTAAGAATTAAGCATCATACAATTTGGTTGGATGTGTTTTCATATGTAATCTTGTGCTCTATTTTTAATCAAATTTTGGTGAGGCACTGGTGTTGAGACAGTTTTGAGAATATACCTATGCTTCTCTCATTCAAGGGAAGCCTTTAGCAGTTTTTGTAGGTTTTGTCTACCTCGAAGCTCAACTTTTAATATTATTCCTGCCTCTTTTTAAGAACCAGGACAGGAAACACAGAACATATGTTTACGTACTTATTGTCACAGAAGTGCTGGAAGATTGGGAGGACTCTGTGAATATTGGTAAGAATTTTGCATACATCCATATTCATTATCTGCTTGCTTAGAGTAGCAGCTGAATCTTCTTAGATCTAGCTACTTTTGGAAATTAAAACAAACCCTGGACTTATGAAGTCATATTGTGCTGTCTTCTCTGGGATAGGGAAAGGCAATCACCTGTAGCCTTCTAAAGGAGTCACCAGACTTCCAGGTGCCAGAACCACATCACTCAATTTTGCTCTTATGGTGGGTCAATTATAGAAAGATATATGCATTTTATACATAAGTCTAAGAATTGGAGAAAATTATTTGCAACATTCGCAGTTGCAAGGCTGCTTGCTGGCTCCTCAGAGCAACCTATTGCTTCTAAAATGTTTTCTTTTGTATCTCCTTACTTTTTTGTAGACATGTGATCTTTGATATTGAACACCAGAACTGAAATAATTTGCTATACTAAGGATTCATTGCTATAATGGTATATCCATATTGTGAAAATTTATTCATTTTGTGGTATTTTGAAGATGTGAGCCTTAATGAATGAAAAATCTTATGGCATCTCTCCCTGAGTTGCAGGCCAGTTATATTTCTGTGCTCCAGTTGAATTGATATAGGAACACAATTTATCTGTGGAACTTCTCTGCAGAAAGAATTGTAAAGTCTTCAATTGCTTTACTATTATACTAACTTTTCCCCCCTTCTCTGTTTACCTGCAGGAAGGAAAAGGGAATGGTTTAAGATAGATGATGCCATAAACGTTCTGCAGTATCACAAACCTGTGCAGGCCTCATACTTTGAAACTTTGAGGCAAGGCTATTTGGCAAACAACGGCACTCCTGTTGTGACCACATCATTCTCAAAAGAGAGTACACTGTCTGACATCAGATGACTGAGGATGCCCCTATAAGAGAAACAGATTTTGAAAAGTAGACTGAAACTTGGATTTCCCTTTCTCCTCCCCCTTCTCGCCTCTTTCACATGCTTCTTCTGTCAAACAAGACATGTGCAGCAACCTTTGGCAGAGCAAATGTTTGAGTGTTGCATTCTAGTGCAAAGTGGGGGTTTCTTGCTTTTTCTTGGATATGTATTTTGTAAAACACATCTTGTGCATGAAGTGCCCCTTCCCTGTTAACAAAATTTTGACAACCTAAAAAGCAAGGCTGCTAGCTTCATCTCTGCCTTGTCTTCTGACATGTTCCTGTTTGTTGTCCCAGCCATAGCCAGACTTCTTCTACTTTTTTTTTTCAGTTAAAGAACGCTACAATTGTGAGATTGGTTCTTTAAGTCTTAGATTTTGTACAGTAAGGTGCTGTTGAGATCTGTGTGGTGGTCACTTTCTCAGCGCATGTGTGTATACTTTTCTTAGATGGTGGAAACCTAACACTTCGATTTTGCAAAATTTTTTTAAACATGGGCTACTTCTATAAAGGAGGGCTTCATAATCTTGTTTGCCTTGTTTTTTAAAGAAACTTCTTGTGACAGTGCTAGTGGCTGGGCCAGTTTCACTACCTGCGCCCTTCTCCCTTATCCAGATTTAGTACAGTGACATGTAGAAAAGGCCAAGCTACAATCACTTGCAGGACATCCCTGGTGCTCTGTTCATTCTGCAGGTTCAGCCAATATGTCATCCTTTAACATCGGAAAGAAACACAAGGAATTGGTCACCATTCACTCAAAAGCATATGGCCTCAGAAACTAAATGAATTCCAGCCTCAGTAACTAGGAATCAGGGATTCAAAATGAGTTTAAAAACTAGTGAACTGGAGCATCAAGCACCAATGCTTTCTGCTGGTCTGGAAGTGATTCCCTTCCTGATGCATATTGCTGATGTCTCTTCCTGTCCACATGCCTTACACCATACTGAACTGAATATTGTAATTTGTGCTAAAGCATTGGATTGTATTTTTGAGTGCCACTGCATGGTGGGATGGTTATATTGTCCCTGAAAAGAAATCCCAGGGAAACTTTCAGGTGTTCTATTTCCTTTGTCTGTAGCATTGCAGCACTTGTAAATATATCACAGAGCATGCTCAAAATTGTAAACTTTATCCCTGAGTGGCAAAGGTACAACTGGCTCCTGAGCAGAAATGCTGGTGTGGAGAACTGTGTCATTTTAATAGGCTAGTTAACCTGATGCATTGGGACATGTCACACTTTTGTTTCTATTGATGTATGTTTCATGCTGTCTTGATTTGCCAACAGTGTTGTCTAGTTGGGATACTATGGAAAGGGTTGTGGGAGGGGGTGGGTCTGGAGAAGGTTTGGGGAGGGGCATTAGTTAATCCCTGGCTTGGGACAGGACCTAGTTGCTATATTTGGTGACTTCTTCTTTGTCAGAGTATAGCCAAGATGTGAAATTAAACCTGCAGTACTCTTATTTATCTTATCATTCTCTCTTCTCATTAAATATTTGGCAGCATAAAAAATGGCCTTGCAGGCTGAGCTAATATAAATTGATATACTTTCTGCTTAGAAAGGACCTTTGAAATTTATTTCCTTGCTTGAAGTCCCTGCTTTCAGTGAGTGGGATAGCATTCCATACAATAGGATCACAAAGACAAAAGTGAAGCCAGTGATCACTAATGCCAAAAAACCTATACAGGAAAAGGCTAAGAGGCATTTATTCAAGAAGTGGCTTAAACTTGAACAGCTAGAATAAATTTGAAATTATGCTATGCCACTTTACTGCCCTTCATCTAAAATGTCAAATAATAAAAATGTTATCTCAAAGGGCTTGACTAGCGTCTTGAAGTATGATTCAATATTATTTCTCTGAACAAAGTTATATATGGCACTTTCCAGTATAGCAAACTGTTGCCTTCAGCTACAGGGGATGGTGGTTGCATTCACTGAATAGATTAGGGCATATAAAAGATTGTTTGAAAGAGAACTGAGACTCCTGAAAGGGTGACTGCAGTTTTAATATCTTTAGCATGCACACTTTTTTAACTCTGAAATGTTTTTATAGGGCTGTTTAAACTGACAATTTAGGATAGAATATTGTTAATGACTTGCTAATAGCTTTTTTTTTTGTTTGGGTCAGGAAAAATAAATTGTGCCAAGAAATTAGTTTAATGTTGGATGAATTGATGCTGTTTATGCAACTGCATTGGATGACTGATATTTGCTTTCTTAACTGGAAATAGAGATGCTGCTTCTGGGGTGCAAACAATCTGGATTCTTCAACTGTGTATTAACCCAGTCCTTATTCCTGTTTACTAAAACTCACCTTTTCACCTGCTTTTAATGCACTAGAGAGTGAGTCTGCAGCTTTCCCAATATCTCAGGGTATTCTGTTATAAATGAGTCATGGAACGGCTTAAATGATGTCACTCCATCAATTCACCTTTTCAGAGCATGTCTAATTACACTGGAACTTCCTGCATTAGTAGACCATGCATCTGACATAATAAGTAATAAGGTGTTTTGATTTAAGTACAATCCAGTGCTAAGGAGATAGACTCACTCTCACATTAGAGTTACAATGTCTTAAACCTTCAGCTAATTTAGACCATGGTGGACTTTATCATAAATTGCAGCTTTTTTTGGTCTATACATACAAATACACTTGAATTTATACAACGTAATCAAGGACTGCTGGCAAAGAAGAAAAATGTGCTTGATAGCCAATTCTTTCCTTAGCGAAAGCATTTGATTTAAATTGTAGCTGGGCATGCAACATCTGGAAGACTACATATGACCTCCTGAAAATCTCTTGTGAATCTCGTTAGCCCGGGAGCCCCAGCTTTAATTTTTATCGGTACATTTCTAGTTGCAGAGGTTGACTATTGAATTTGAAAAGTTTTCCTGACCTTCCACATTTCTTGTTAGACATACTGGAATAGCATGAGCAGTGTTGCAGATTTGCTGGTATATATTTACAAATTTCTAATGAGGGCATATTTGGTACCAGTGCATACTGTATTGCTGTTCCTTATTTAGATGAGGTTTAGGTATAGTAGGTGTTTTGCATTGTGCCTCCCATATCTTAGCTCAGATCAAGGTTGACAGTGCTGTTCTTGGCACTGAGTCTGCACATAACTGCTGGATAATCTTAGTGAATTTGACACACAAAGTGTTATGAATGATACTGCACAGCCTCTGTTACACTTTTAACAGTACGGAGAGAAATAGATTTTCATTGGGAGGACAAAGTTAGCTTCAGGCTCCCGGCAGTAATATCTGCCATCCTGTTGCATATGATGCAATAGTGATTTTTCTAATGACATCCCTTCTGTGTTTGTGTCGTATATTAGAAAGTCTGTGTGGTATAGAGTAAATAGAATATGCTGGAGTAATTTGATGTAGCTTTTTTGGATTAAATCTTGAATTAACTCCATTAGATTTGAAAATGGAAAAACATCATCTTTGTATGAAGAATTTTTAGATAAGTTACCTTCATTATTTTAGTGGCAGCATAGCTCTTACCATCCAAAAACGTTCTGTTGGTTAGCCTCATTCATCTAATCTTTCTGTCTCTAGTTTACCCCCTCTTCCCCTGAAGCCTTCATTTTGTTTACTAGTTTAAAACTTGCCAATAAGAAAATGGAGTGCCATATCCCAGTAGCAGTTACATCAGAACTTGTAACTGAGAAAATTTAGACCATTTAAAATAAGATAATTGATTAGACTTAATTCAAATTCCAGCTATCTTATTCTGCAGTCAATTTTTTAAAAGTTAAATAGAGCATGGAAATTGGAGTATATGCTAGAGAAAATGCCAGGAACATGTCTATGGTAACTTTGGATTTGCTGTTCCTTATGCAAAAATGTGGCTTTTCCTGAAGGGGAATAATATTAATCAAAGACTGTGCATATTTAGCAATTTGCCTGGTCTTATCTGTCAACAAAGCTGTCCCCAGGCACTGGGTATGATGCTTGGAAGAGGAGAGAGATGGTAGTGCTATGGGTCTACTTTACACTGGAGGGGTATGTATGTATGCTCTAATCCATGTAATAAAGAAGCTGCTTTGAGTACAATTTGCCATCTCTCATGCCATCAGATCGTATTAGAACCTTTCTGTTGCTTTTTCAATATGATTGTTTTATCACGATGAATGCTATCACGATGAATGTGGGTTCTCTTCCAAAATCCCAGAGGATTTTGAAAAAAGAAATGCAAGCTTTGCTTTCTTCTTAAAATGCCACTCTAATTTTGACAAGCATCGAAACTTGAGTCATCTGCAGGGTGTTATCCCTGGGCTATGGTAAAATTGTAGGTACTCTTGTAAATGATTGATACTTGGGACTCTATGATTTACTATTCCCTGTATTAAAGCAGGACAAACCATACATTGACATTGAATCATTACGTGTACATTTCCTTTTCTACCAGTTTTTGTATGGCTGCTAAAGTGATTCCTTGAAACTAGAATTTTAATGGCCTTTACACACTACTGAAAAGACTATTCAAGGTATGTGAAGATTATGAAGCAGAATCTAAAGGAAATCTACCTTCTAGATGTAATTGAAGATAAGATGTAACTCTGTTCATTAGAATGCATTATGTCGACCCTTTCATTACACTTTCCTCTCCAATTTCCAATTTCTGAAATATATTTTTCTTCAGTGTTTTAGTAGTTCTGTACAAAAGTGTATAAAAATACTGAAAAATGCACGTCGCATTGTTTGAGATCTTCTAAAAAATTGCATATTTCACAGAGTCAGCACAGGAAAGGAATTTTTAGACTTTTTTTGATTACTGATTTAATAAACTGGGCTAGACATGCAGCAAAACAAAACAAGACCAAGTTCTGCCCTCCACAAAGATACTTTGAATGTAGAGCCATGGTGTACATAAGAACTGAGCAAATGTGCATGTCGGGGAAGTAATTGTTCTCCTTCAAAATTTGTCACTTGGGAATTTTCACTGGCAGTATTCTTTCACAGAAACCTTTATCAGCGTTTTGAGTAACTTCTGGCTTGTGATGTAGCTTCTGCCACACCTCCTGTATACCTCCTGTGTAATGTGTTTCCCTGTGTTGATATGAAGAAATGCAGTGGAGGCATTGTACCTTTTCAGTTTCATCCACTTCTGCTCTGATTTAGATTCAAAAGCATATCAAAAGGGAAATTTTTTTGGTCTGTACATTGTTTTGTTTTAGAATATGTAAACTCCAACTGTTACCATTGTTCTTAAAAAGACAGAATGTTAAGAATGTTTTCCTGTCTATCATCAGTGTGTAGTTTATGCTTAGGAGATGTATGCAGAGGAAGAAAACTTGGAAAATTTTGGCTGCTCTGCCTGCTCAGAGATGAGACACCAAGGGTTCTTGATAATATTGTTAACTTGGAGGCATTCATTTTTAGGGAAGCCATGATCAGTTATGATTAATTTTGGTAGTGAGCTTTCTTGTCTCATGATAGAAGCTTACTGCCAAAGAAACTAAATATAATGAAGATGTATAACACTCTGCTTAAACTCTTGGTCTCTATTAGATGTGTATCTCAATCAAAGGTTGCCTTTAAATCTAAAGTACAGCATACATAATGGGGAGATCAATTGTGTTTAAAAATATGATGGTCCAGAATAAAATGTTCAACATTGGTGGGGCTTCCTGCTGTTCACCAGTATCCTATTTTCGGTAACATGGTCTTTAATTTGTTTAATAAATGGAATATAGATGCAACATCCAAAAATCTGAGTGATAAATGCTTGGGTCATTTCATGTTCCTCTATAAATATGGGAGCAATTAAGAGCTAATATGATGTAGTGGCTACAAACTGAGCTGGAAATCAAAACTCTTCCAGGCTGAATTTTGCTTCTGTCGAAGGCAAACTCACTAGATGGCCTTAGGCAAGCCACTTCCCCTCTGCCACAGTTTCTCATTGCAATATGAGAAGAATACTTGCATTGCATGATTATTGTAAGCGCTACTCCAAGATAAGACTTATGAAGGCTTTGCACACTCCATGTACTATACAAATGCAAAGTATCTCCTGATCGTTGATATGACCACACTTGGCTTGAAATGGCAGGATAAGTTATCCCTAAACAACTTGGGCAGAAGAAAATTCTCCTTGAGCTTTCTAGTACTGATTGTACCAAACAATTTTTAAAAAATTGCTAGTAGTAAGAGGAAGCCAAGATTGTGGAAGGAACTTGTGAACAGCGAGAAATCTGATTTGTCTAAATTCAGGCTGCCTTGATAAATTAGAGGCTAGTAAGGCTGCATACTTGCCCCCTTTCTTTTTAACCTATTCCTTGCTGACCTCCCTCCCTCTTTGTCTAGCTGTGTTAACTCCCCCCTTCTCTCAATGGTGTTCCCCTTCCCATTCTTCTTGATGTGGATGACGCAGTGTTGTTGTCAGTTACAAGATCCGGTCTACGTCACCTGCTGTCCTCTTTTGAAGAATACTGTCTATCAAATGACTTAATAATCAACTCCGAGAAAACCAAAATTTTGGTTTTCTCCAAATCTTGGGCTCCGACGACCTGGAAGATTGGTAATCTACAATTCCAGCAAGTTCAAACATTTAAATATCTGGGGATCATTTTCCACTTTCGTCACAGCTGGCTCCCTCACCGCAAATCTGTAATTTCCTCAACATCATTACATTTAAATGCGATTGCCCGCTTCCATTTCACTAACGGCAATCAATACATCCCCGCTGCCCTTCACATATTCAAAATTAAAACCCTCTCCCAACTGCTCTATGGTGTCCCTATATGGATAGAGGCCGCTAATCAAGATCTTGATAAAGTGGCAGCCTCTTTCCTTAGAAGGATTCTTGGGGTCCCCAACCTAATTAGACTATCTACTCTGATACTCGAGTTAGGAATCCACCTTCCTTCTACCATTGCATGGTCCCTCACTTTTAAGTTTTGGCTTCGTCTGCATTTAAATATTCACCCTGACTTCTTATTAAATGATTTATTAAAAGACCCTTCCTCTCTAAATGGTTTAAACTTCTTGACTCCAAGCTGCTATCCTTGGACCTTTCTCCTGAATCTCTTGCAGATATTAACCTCCACAGAGCTCATCAAATCATCAAATCCAAGCTCTGGGATTACGAACTCAATCAGCGGCTTCCCAATCTAAATCCCACTTGTTCTCCCCTCTATTTCGGTCTCTCCCCCTCACTTGGTCGTCCTTCTAACTACTTCGGCAAATTAACCGATCCAAGTAAGAGGAGAACATTCATGCTTGCGAGGCTAAACATCTTTCCATCAGCTGTCCACTCTGGTAGATTCTCTAATATCCCGCGAGAAAACAGACTTTGCTCTTTCTGTTCCTCCAAACCGGACACATTAGATCATATACTACTCCATTGTTTGGATCATCAACCCCTACAAAACAAATTTCTTGAACCCTTGTTGTCCTCACTTTTTGTTTCTTCTGCTGATCTTCCTTCCCTTTTAAGTGATAACACGGCGACCATCTCTAACCTGGTAGCGAAATTTTTATTTGCGGTATCCACGTCCAAACCCCCTTCCCAACCCACCACCCCATTACCCTCCAAGCCTGTATCCCTATGACTATCCCTTCCCTTACTGTTATTACTATGACACCAATTATTGTCGTCGTATTCCTTTTTAATGCCAGTAAAGGTTTTATGTATGTATGCAGTGATGTCATTCAGGGGGAACGGACCAGAACGGGCGTTCCAGATCCTAACGGGCTCCGTGGCTGCTTCCGGGTTGTTTTTTTTGTTTTGTTTTTTTCAACGTTTGAATTTGAACTCAAAAGTGAGTTCCTGTTCCTAAATCATTTGAATGACACCACTGTATGTATGTAATTAGAGGCTAGGAAAATAAGATTCCCAAGTATGAGAGGATTTGTGCTTCATTTTAACTGGAGCCAAAACAAGCCTAATTGCTTGATCTTTCAATATTTCTGTTGAAGATATTAGCAAAGCAGCAGTCTTCGTTTACCCACGTACAGAGTAGTCTGTGAATCTAGGTAGGAAAAGGTTTACGAACTATTTCACAATGTAAAATGACTGAGCATTTGAAGAAATACAGAATGCTTACATGTGCCGTCTTAGGGGGTCTTAGAGGGTGCCGTCTTAGGGGGTCTGTGCCACCTTATCTTCTACTTGTCATTCCCCAATCTCTAACATGGGACCAGGAGTATGGACGGGAAGGAACTGAATTAGGGCCGAATCCTATCCAACTTTCCAGGGCCAGTGCTGCCACAATGCAGCCCTGAGGGAAGGGAACACAAGTTTCCTTACCTTGTGGAGGCCTCAGTCATTGCCGCCCCCCCCCCACAAGATGCAGCACATGCCCCACTGGCATGGCTGCATTGGCGCTGGAAGGTTGGATAGGATTGGGCCCTCAGTGTGGTGTATTTGTTTCCAACCAACTCAGGGGCCTTAAGCTGGAGTTGTGTATACCAAGAAAAGGAATATGGGGTATATAGGTGCAGATAATCAGATTATGTATTCTTGAATGATAGCTGTAACAAAACTTACACTCAAAACTTTGTTCTTATAAACTGGATGTATGAGACCCCTCAATTTCTTGTCTTTTGGGAAACATGTCCCTGGGGATAATCTTTCAGCAGTGTATAAGATAAACAATGTACCAGTAAGTGATCATTAAAAAATCTTGGGGTAGTTTTCACAACACTTACAAAAGGCAGTATTCTTGTGGATGAGACTGTGTGTGTAGGGAAGGGGCACTTTAGGTTAACACCAAATTACTGATCCAACTATGGTAACCAATCAGTTTTGTTTGGTCCAATGAATGAGGGAGAAGGAGAATTTTCATTGCCTCATCAAATCTTTGGTGAAGTGGTGTGAGGCTATTGAAGAAAACTTGATTTCTCAATCTTTGCACCTCAGTTTTATTTGCTGCCTTTTATTGCCTCCTGTCTGTGATGGAGGATGTAATGAATACAGTATTTAAGGACCAGCCACGTGTCACCTGAATCCCCTTTCACATGGAAAAAGATAAGTCTTTGGGAGTGCAGTCCGACTCCCTCCTTTGGCTGATGCAAGCCACTTTCATTGGCCGAGCACTGTTGCATGTTTGTGCAGGGCAGAAGCAGGCAGTTGCATGATCCTGCAACACTGGGTCAAGCCCCTGGTATGCTGCTCCTGTGCTAGTCTAGTTTGGCTGGCACAGGGGCTATTCTGAGCAGAGGGAGGGTAGAATGGGGCAGGGGGAGGGTGTTCTGGTGGTTGGGGCGGCCCGGGGAGGGGTGGATGGGGCTTGGATGCAGCTGTTAGGCCGCATGCAAACCCCTGCGTGCCCCCCCCCAGTTTACACAGCCCCAATTTGGGTTGCTGCCATGTGATTGGACTTGCACCTGCTGAACAGTAGGCACAGATCCGAGCCATCCCATCGGGTCGGCTGGCAACTACCCTGGGGTAAGGGGATCGTCCCGTTGCCCCGTGGAAGCTCCAATCTGCTCCTAACCAGCGTTGGATACAGTGTAGGCCAGCCTGCCTGCCTGTTCCAGCACAGGTTAGGATTGTGCTCTGAGGCTTCTTATGCAGTGTGAAAAAAGGACAAAACAATGCGGGGTGGGGGAGGTTATGCAGCTTAAAATGTTTTGCCATTTATGTGATGCCTCCATTTGCACTTATGTAGTTTCTATTTTTGTTAATGCATACTTAACATGGGAGCTTATTTCTTGAATGAGGGATTGCTTCCTATGGATTACAGCCACATTCTACAAGCACTTGTCTCATCTCATGTCCAGCCACTATATTTTAGTGTGCCCTTTGACAAAATGGGCAGCTCACTTGAGTATAGCAGGGTGCTGCTATTTTGGGACACGAAGTTGAATAACACATGTCAAATGTTAACCATGATGAACTCTCTCCTTAACCATTAATAGTTGTTAAAGTTGTTAAATTAGATTGCTTATGGAAAGAAGAGTAGGCCCAATTCCTCTTGTGCTTTATGCTACCAAATAAGTAGTTCTACTCAGTTATGAGAGGGAAATGTTGGTTTCTGGAATTCTGCTATTAGTCTTAGTTCTGTATTCACAGGCTCACAAGGTAGATTGCTTTACTATGGAAAAGAAAGCCTAGCTCAGTGGAAAACCACATGGTTTGCATGCAGAGGGAGTTTCAATCCTAAGTAAAGGATCTTCGGTGGTAGAAGTGTAGAAAACCCTTGATACCTTTTGGGCAGGAAATACTGTGGTACAGGCATGCCCCGGTATCAATTGGGGTTCTGTTCCAGACCCCTCTGTGGATACTTGATACCGTTGATACTAGGAATGCCTTTTTAAAAATTGGGGAACATCAGTGGTTTGGCTGCAACAAGGTAAAAAAATGGTTTAATGTTGCCATATCTTTTTTAATAGATGTCCCAGTATCCATTATATCCATGGATAACTGAAATAGTGAATACAGAATTGGTGGATACTGGGGCACACCTGTATATGTACCAATTGTTCAACTTGGTATAGAACAGTTTCATATATGCTGTGTCAGAATACCACCAGTAAAATACAGCAAACCTGGCCTATAAAGTGTGTTAATAGCTGTCAGATGTGTAAGCGTGCATGTTTTTGGGTTTGAGCATTTTATTACAAAACACTTCAGTGCAGCAGTTCCCAAAGTGGGTTGCAACCCACCATTGGGAACTTTTACTGGGCCATTCCCCCTTAAGGGGAGTGGCCCAGTACCTGACAGGTACCTGACAGCGCGGCAGTGATTGTGGTGCTGCGGTCCATCAGACTTCATACCTCAGTTGGGTTGTGTTAGCCTCTGGGAGGGTCTGGGACACCCACAGCACCCTCTGAGGGCCTCCCCGATGCTAAGTATAGCTCTGATCCTGTTCGGAGCATACGTCCCGTTCTTGTGCAAAAATGGGAAGTGTGCTCCGATTGGAGCTATTCTTAGCATTGTGAAGGCCTGCAGAAGGGGCTGAGGCCTCCCAGAGGTTGGCACAACTCTCTAGCTGAGATGTGAACTCCCAGGTGCCCACAGTGCTGAGATAGGTTTGGTGCTGTCAGACATCCCCCTGCCCTACTCCCACCCCTGCTAATACTTACTTCAGTCCAAAAGTCCAAGCAGGACTTTAGGAACCATTGCTCTAGTGTTCTCAACACAGGAAAGAATATGCCTACCATTTCTTACGGTAGTATGTGGATACCTAAATACAACTGTTTCCTCTTTGTTTGCTATTCCTTTGTATGCATTCAACCCTTTTTCCTCTGACCATGATTCATGTCAAAAAAAAGTGCATACACTTTCACAAATGTGTTGGAAATCATAGCAGGTAAATTTTTTAAAGGTGGCCTTCAACATACATATTAGATACTGAGTTGATACATGGTTTTTCAACACTATTGGAGCAGAACCTAGCTCTGAAGGCTCTTATGTTCAGGCTTTTGGTTCTGCTGCAAGCAATTGTTTGTCATAGACCTCTTAAGAATCTAGCTTGGAGCCTGTGGTACTATAGGTTTATTGCCACTTCCAGTAAAAGCAGAATTCTTGATGAGAATCTGGGGTGTAGTCTCTGTGTAATTCTTTCAAGTTCTTGTGAAAGGAGTCTTTTAGATAGATAATTTGTACTGCACATTATTAGTGGCATTAAATTCATGGTACTGGACAATAAATTCAGTAATGGAATAAATATCAAAAGTGGATATTAAGGAAAATGCATGAGTCTTATTGTTGCAACATTACCTTAATGGTCTGTAATGTAGCATTTTGTTCAGTTACGCTCTAAAACAGTTGTTCTCAAACTGGAGGTTTGTGACCTACCAGCCTGGGAAACACTGACCTTCCCCCTTTTAAGGAGCGGGGAAGGCAGCAATGCGATCCCCATGATCATGCTGCTGCTGGGGATGGAAGGGTTTTTTCTACTCGCCAGCCTCCAGCACCAGCCTCCTCAGGACACCCTGTACTCCAGACATGTTTAAAAAAGAAAAAATGGGCACTTCCAGTTTTTGTCATGAAACCAGAAATGCCCATTTTCTCTTTTTAAAACCATGTTTGGAGGTACAGGGAGCTCTGCAGACGGCTTCCAAGACCCCCTAGGGCCCCAAAGTGCTGGAGGCTGGTGAATAGAAAAACCTCCCATCCCTGGACGCAGCGCGATCCTGGGGATTGCGTTGCTGCCTTCCCCCGCACACATGTACAGTGCTCCCAACTCCCTTGTAGGAGTTTAGAAAGCACAGCCCTAAAAGAATGTAGGATGAAGTAAGCTGGTGCTTGTGCCCAGCCCAGAATGGGAAATCTTGGGAAATGTTTGATAGACTCTTTCCCATGCGTAGCTGGTTCTGTTTCATTTGAAGTAAACCTTTTGATATTAAGTGTTGGGCATTGTAACTGGGCAAATCTTTTGGATCTGAATGAAGATGATTCAAGAATAATTGTCTTAATACAAGTGGGATACAAGATTGATGGTGAGAAGGTGACAAAAGCGGGTGACCCATCAGGCAGAATACTTGGTGCTCTCCTGTGGTCAGTTCATGTCCCAACCACAAATGGGAGATGTAAAAGATCTTTGTCCAAAGTTCATAAAATAACTGCATTGTTTGTAGGGGATATAAGTCGAGCTACTGCTGCAGTGTGAGAGTATGCATGCAGTGCTAAATGGGGGTTTCTGCTTTGCAGTTGTGCAGCTTTATATATGTTAGAACTACAGTTGCCAAGTGCTACAGTCATGGAGTGAGTGGAACGTCTCTAATTCACATGCCATACCAGGAGGTGCCCATAGCACTTGTGCAACCATCAACCACTGTGTCTTTCTGGGGGAAGAATTGCATAGTTCCTGCTACAATATATTAGTTATAGTATAGGGAAATGTGATATTCCCGTAACAGAATTGCTTGAGGGAGAAAGGTGCAAGAGCTGTGTACAACAGCTACAAAATCCCACAAAAGCACATAAAAACTGATTATGTGAAATGACCTTTCATGGTCCCCAACCATTTTGTAAATTAAAGATGGAAATGGTTTCCATTGAAATACAATGATGCATCAAACAATGAAACTGTATTTTGCGGCTACCAGAATGATCAGGTTAAACCCTTAAATGTTTCTCATGCTTTACAGGAACTTCCATGGAAAATGAACTTTGGGTTCAATAAGTAATCTTATTAAGAGACTCATGACTAGCCAGTTTTTGCAATTTCTCTTTTCTTTTGCCCTGCTAATTCTGAACATACCTTAATCAGAAAGTAGCTTTCCTTTGGAGCAACAATCTTTGCAATTATGATTCCCCTTTTTATCATGATTATCTAATAAGATTTGAGTCTTGTGAATGACCACGATTCTGATGGCGCATGTCTGTTGCCATTTAAGTGTTTATGCTTCGGATGGGTTTGCTTAAGTTGCCCACCTTTTGATCTGGCTTTCAGTAGTAATCTCTTTTGCAAACCACTTTTCATGGACTGAAGCTGGCACAGAACACTGCTAAGTCACACTGCTTTTTTCCCATCACATGGAGCAAAGTGTCCTTTCCTGTGACTTCTCAACTTAATATTTTTTCCAACAAGAATCAAGGATCAAGACTATACTTGATAGAGCCCCCTAAGAATGGCAGTTTTGAAATTTGCATACAAATAACGGATATTTCTACGGATGATCAACAAAGACGTTGTATCTAGAGTGTTATTGGCTGGGGTTACAAAATGCTGTACACTACAGCTAGCTTGTATTAAATGTTAATGCTGCTTTCTTAACTGAGCCTTGATGCAAACCTATTCCAGCAAAATACTACACAACTAGGCAGATAGCTCTGATCTCCTGAAATCTCTGAAGTGCCAGATCATGGGTCTCCATAAAACTGCACAGATGCATTGTCAGTGAGCCTGATTTGAGCTCAAATACCTTGAATACATTTATCGTTCCTTATGTAACAAAATCAAAATTGTCAATGTTTGCAGGTCTATCATCCTGTTTAATTGGCTTCTGCTGAAATGGTATATTAACTAATGGTATATTAAGCCTGAGAGGAGATATTCAGACTAATAGTGAAGGGCACAGGATTTCAAAGTTCTTGTGTATTGTCACTTTTATTTTGTTTTTTGCAATAGGCATGTTAATCCTAAGTGATTAATGTATAACCATTCTGTCAGCATATTTCAACAAAACAGATTCTCTGAGAACTGATAGAACCAAATGGCTCAGGAGCAAGTACTGTGTGTGTCATAAGAAAAAGTGATGTATGTTGACGAGGGCCAGATCTTGGATCCAAACAGTGTTCAAGATGTTTAAATACTCTTTGTATGTATTAATGCAGCATATTTGCTGTACTGAACACACACATTTGATGCATGCACAATTAAGCCACTTCACATTTCACATACAGTGTGAAAGCTTCCTTTTTATATTGTTTTAGCTGTGGGATCTCTTAAATTCCTTTTCAGTTTCACTTAAAAACACTCTTGTGTGTGCTGGACCAGGTATCTAACTGATGTGAGACTCAGCTGTAACAACACAAGTCAGTCGAGTGGTGAATCTTGCTTCAGCTGAAGATCTGGACTTCACTTTACTGTACAGTGTGATGTACTGAACTCAGTTCTTTGCCTCGCTCAAAATATTTCCCTTGGTGTAATACTTGTGAGCTGAAAGAAAGGTGCTACTTTGAGGTGGTGTGTGTCTGGAGGGGGGCTGTGTGCGGGTGTTAATAGCATGTTCCAACTGGACAAGTGTGGATTTTAATCTAGTGCTGCCAACCAATAAACACATTAGTATTTAACATATATTTTGCTTACTCTGCTTTCTGTTCTTTGCAAAGCACCTTCTCAAATATGTGACATTTAAATACATTCTGGGAGCATAAAAATAACTTTTACAAAAGGGATAAAAACAAATTTGGAAATCTGTTAAGTACCTCTGTGAAGGATGACCTCGATTTTGCAATAAAGCTAGTTATTACTCATTTACTATATGTTCCAGAGCGCTTTCCTCTCATTTACACTGACTGTTGTGATGAAACTGGTTTTCAATGCTTCACAAAAGACACGCAGTTAAAAAAAATTGGGTTGCAGGATGAAGTTAAAAGTGGATCTAGAGTTTGTAGTGGTCAAAATCTACTGATGTAAATGACATGTCTTGTGTGAGCTGGAGTCTATGAAAGTCATGGCCTATTAGTGTCTTAAATTGTATTGCATTGGTCCTTTTGGCTTTCCAGGTGTACTGAAAAGCTTCTTACCTGGCTATGTTTAGTTGTTGGTTATTTGTATGTGGGTTGCTGTCAGTGCTTTGCATGATTTTTTTAAATAAAGATTTTTATTTTATATATAGATATGGGGAAGGTAAAGGGAAGACATAGGGAAGCTATACAGCGGTCAACACAAAAGGTAAACATTGATTGCAGCTTGTTCATCACCCTTCATTACTGTTTGTATACAGTCTCAATCATCAATTAACATTCAACAGTTATGCATACAAATCTTAATACCACTTATTCTTCAATCTTATTTACATAATTTCCTACAATCTAAGTCTTCTAAATATACTGCATTTGCAGTGTATTTTTTATTTTTATAAAATAATTTTTATTTCTATCCAATCATAAAACAATCTCCAATATTCTTGTATCTTTGTTATATCGCCCTTGTTCATCCTTTCTGTTAAAACAATCCATTTCTACAATTTCATATATTTTCTCTATTAATTGATCAACATTTGGAATTTCTTCCTTTTTCCATTTCTGGGCATACAATAGTCTTGCTGCTGTATTTACAATATAGTGTTTTGCATTATCTTAAAGTCACATTGTAGATATGGATTAAATACTGCACATACTTGGGAGAACCTCCCATTGAATTCAGTGGGACTTACTGCTCAATTCTCTGAATTGAGCATACTCTCATACTTCAAAATAAGTATGTCATCACACTTCACTTTGTGTATACATGACAAGGAATGGAGATGAACAATGGTTCCCTGGTATATTCTCAGATGTATGTACATAGAGTGAAATGCTGCCTCAAACATGATTGTGTGTGCTCTGTAACTTGCACTGGCCAGTTCATCACCTTCTGTGCTGTGTTTGAAAAATCCAACTGAAGCACAAGAACTGAGAACTGAGCAGGGATGAAAGACAGGGCAATCTGGGGTAAAGAATTGAGCACTAGTTATCTTCACTACTGGGGATTTAATTTCTTACAATACCTGACCATTGAAAGTATACACCCTCCTGCAATTCCTCCTAGTGGTGTATAGCTGGATAAAAAAGGGTGTGTGAGAAGTTCTGATAACCAATATTACTTGTCTGGGATGTAGAATTAACATGGTTAACATAGAATTAACTATTGGTACTTCCTGAAAAGCTAAGCAAGAAAGTCTGTGGTCATGTTTTTGGATGAGAAATGGAATGCCAGGCTGTGACAAGCTGCAGTACTCGTGGCAGAATGGAGTTGCTGTGGAGCTGACTAGTCAGCATGGAAATGCATGAGAAGGCCAGCCTGCAAAGAACGGAGAATGGCCTTGTCAAGAGAATGAATTTCTAGGGGTAGTTTGAAGGGATGTAACAGTCGGGTTGCCCGAAAAGAAACTGTGAGGGACCCCTTACTTTGTCCTGATCTTGGGAACTCAGCTGAACATATAAAAAGCCACAGGCAAGATCTGGTGGTGGGGGCTATGTGCACTGGAGCAAAGAGACTGGGTGTGGTCCACATTGTCCACTATGGTGCTAGTGGACAGAGGAACAGCATTTAGATCGCACAATCAGGAAGCAAGGAAATGATGGGAGGCCCATGGCAACATTCTAGAAACACTTTGTGTGGTGAACTGGCAGTTGAGGAAAAGCAGTTGAAATGACAGTGGAGAGAGGAGAGGAAAAAGGGAGCAGTGGCTTTGAGGAAAAACTGCTGCTGAAAGGCTGAGGCCACAAAGGAAGATAAGACGCATTGGCTGAACACCATCTGAAGAACACAACGGAGGAACAGATCTCCTGAAGAATGAACTTTAATACTTACCTCTGAACCTTAGTGAACTTGGCTCACTGCACTTTATAACAGTGCAGTAAAAAAGTTTCGAGTAACCCCATTGTGTCAGTGTGAATTTATGGGAACCAAGTGCTAATCCACCAAATCCAGCTAGAAATTGACTACAGCACTTCACTAGTGAAGAAGGGGTTTTTCAGGATTCCTTTGCATGACAGGCCTTGAGGATCTGTCCAGGCTTGACTTACGATTGCCTACTGAACACCAATGCATGCAGCCAGAGGAGAGAACCACACTATGAAGGCTACATCTGGGATGGAGGATTCAGTGAATCACAGAATATATCTGTAAAAACCCCACTGAAAAATGGTTGTTTAAACTGCTCATATAAGCCACCTTGGGCATTTACTTTGGCATGGGAAAGTCGGGATATAAATTTCTCAAATAAAAATATTGGAATGTGTATAGTAATAGGAATTGGCTATATTTCAGCATTTGAATTATGTTGATTGATTTTTCTGTAGTGGAAATGGGGTTGTCTGACATTCCAATGATCTCCAGAGTGTAAACATTAGGTGATACTGCAAAGTATAATTTGACAGGTTTAGCTTTAGGCTGTGCAAGGTCCATTACAATTCCATTTTTAATTATCTTATCTTATTTTTAATTATCTTGTTCCATTAATTGTTTCCCTTTCATTTTGGAAGGGAATGCAACACTGCACATGCCTTTTTGTGTTCTATCCAGTATGCGTGGACCCAAACTGAGAAAGATTCCCAAAAAGTCCATGATTGATATTGGTCTTGGCGAGCTGTATTCCTTTCAGCAATTGCAAAAATGTTCAATACCATTAGAGGGCAGACGCTTAGCAAGTACACTATGCTTTCCAAGGAGCATTCCTAGAAATGTCTTGCCTTTTATTTTTTGCAGTTCCATTTTTGTCAGGGTTCAAGGGGAATTCCGGAAAAGCTCTTCTGTATAAGTATCTTGTGTATGTCTGATGAAAAATGTTTTTATTTTACTTGTAAACTACTTTGTGAACTACTTCTGTTGAAAAATGGTATACAAGTATTAATTTCATTTCAGACTTTAGATGCCTTGTATCTCACTCAAAGAACAAAAGAGATGAGAGATAGCAGCCCCTCTCTTGTGTAGTTAAATTTCCATTCTGAGGCTTTGCATTGCTGGTACTGGGTGACTGCACAAAAGATGAGACACTTTATGCTTCAGGGTTTAAAGTCTCAGGCTTAGATTTTTTTCAGCTGTTCAGGGCCACTGACAGCAGATTTTACTACATTTTACTAGTTTTAATTGACAGGTTTGACTTAGCATGAGCAAAACTGAAACTACAGTAAATGAAAATATTTACCAGAATGGGATAATTGCCTTACTTTAAACAGTGCTTCTGAATTTCTTTTCTTTGACCTCAGCAAAGTCCTCATTTGCTTCTAGTAATAGTGAAAGCCAGTTGTTGGATGCCAGTGCATTATCTCCCTCATTGCTATGTGGTGATTTTGAAACAAAGCCCAGGTGCCAGAAACTTTCCTGGCCTTTTTCTTTTTGCTGCATATTTATATTGGTACTCCAGTTAATTTCACCTTCAAACAGTGCCAAAACACACGTATATTGCACCCAAGGCAATATAATATAGTTAAGACACACATTAACTAGGCCACTGTTATTCAAACTGTGGGTCAGGACCCACTTGATGAGTTGCGACCTGATGTCAGGTGCATTGTGGAAAGCTGGGACAAGCCATCCTAGAAGCTGCACATCTTACTCTTGTTATATTCCTTGTGAGTTTGAATTTTCAAGTGAGGGTTTTTAAATTTTATTTTTAGTTCAGTGCTTTTCCATCATATTTTGACCCACTCTTGCTTTCTGTCAGGGATGTTTCATAGTTGTACAATAGCTGCAGTCCAAGAATGCCGCTGTGCATTTCAGCAGTGTTCTTTTATTAAGTTACAATGACAGCACTTCCTGCTTAATGATGTCACTTTCTGCCACACCATCACTTCCATGTTAATGACATTGTTTCCGGCAGGTCCCAACATGAGTGCCATTCTAAAAAGTGGGTCCCTGGCTAAAAAGCTTGCATACCACTGTTGTAGTGGATTTCTCCTACCCCGCCCCCTTGTTCAGGTTGACCCGTGTTTGCAAAGCCCCCCAACTTATGAAAATAGTTGAAATAATTGTACATACATTTTCCATATTTCCCTCCCCCCAGCCTCTGTAGTAAATGGGAGGTAGATTCACTATTCCCTTTCTCAGATCGCCCAAGAGCTGCCCTATATATTCCTATGGGAACATGCAAAGTGCTGTTTGCTCTGCCAAAGTGAGGCTACAATCCTCCTGGGAGTAAGCCCCATTGACTGTAATGAAGCTTACTTCTGAGTAGACACGCATAGAACTATTTGCTTCCTTCTGCAATGCACAACGGGAATTGTGTGCGTCCAGCGACGGGGGAGGGGCTGGGCTCATCTCCCCACTGTCCAACTGAGGATTGGCATTTTGCTAGTCTCGCTAAAAGCGATGGCTGCGCTTGTTGATCTCTCGAGGCGGCCTTCCTTGCCTCTCTCTTCCCGTCGACGACTTCTACGGCGCGTCCACAGCCTCGACCTCGCTGGCTGACCTGGGGACAACGCCGGCTTCCCCGTGAGTCCTTTCACGAGGTGAAGTAGCGAGGGGCGTGTGGGTGAGTTCCTCCCTTTCCGCGGAAAGGGCGACGGGCCAGAGGAGGGAAGCTTGCAGTGTGTCGAGCGCGTGCCTCGGGCGTCCGAAGGGTGGGAGTCCGGTGCTGGGCGTGCAAGAGTTAAAAGCCAGGCAGCCCAGTGCTTTGCATCGGAGCCCCTCCCCCACCTCTTTCCTACGCTGCTGGGTGCTCCACGGCAGACTGCAGCAAGGCGGAGGGAGAAGGGAAACGCGAGCTCGGGGGCGCCGGGATGGTCAAGCGCAAGCCATGATAGGCCATGATGGGTTGGGCAACATTAATAGTAGACTACTCCAGAATGCCAGGTGCAAGGGAGTGGCAACAGGATGCAGGCATCTTGTTATCTCGTGTGCTCCCTGAGGCATCTGCTGAGCCACTGTGAGATACAGGAAGCTGGACTAGATGGGCCTTTGGCCTGATCCAGCAGGGCTCGACATAAACCAGTGTCGAGTGTGTGTATCTCACGCCTGTACTTGCAGACATTCCCCGGATGTGCACAAAAGGCGCGGTGTTGGGAGGCGGCCCTGGACTCTCATTAGACCCATGGAGGTATAATTGACGTGGAGAAGCCATGACGTCACATACTTGAAGCCATGGGTATAAACTGAGATCATTGCCGCGAAGGAGGATTGCCGCCGCGGAGTCACGAATCAAAATCTCCCTGCCCGTGTGTAAAAGTTAATCTCAACGTCTTTAATCATGCCTGCGTGTTCTGCATACGGGTGCGCGAATCGTTGGACGAAAAATGGGATTACTTTGCACAGGTACTTAAAATCATTGTGATTCGTTGCTACAGAAAAATATTACTTCATAAAGTATGCAGCCCTTCACAAACTGAAGTAGATATGAAGAAATAAAATAAAAATAATAATATGTAATATTTTCGAAATTCTGAACATTAACAGAATTTGTTTTTTTCTGGGGCGGGGGTGAGTGTAGAAGTTTAAAAAAATACTCTTAATAGCCTAGAAGTAAAAAAGAATTACTCTCATATTGACAACTAATTGTGTAATTGAGAGATTTTAATGTAATTTCCCTACATATTTATCTAATTTTTGCCCACCCTCCCCTTTTTTTTCTTTCCTTCCCGTTCACACTTTATTTTTGGTTGTGTAGATTTCAAAAAATAAGTCTGTCAAAACAGTGCAATCCGAGTTTAAATAGACAGCAAGTGGCATTTCGTCCAGTATGTTCAGTAATATAATTACGCGGAATTAAACCTTGGAATTGCATATTAACTCATAATTAGGTTACCAATGATGTTTCTCCACGATCACACATTGTTATTTTCGTGAGTTTTTACTTCAGGAGTAAACGATTCAGTCCTAAAGATCACGCGAAAACCAATCTGAAATGCTTGGAATCAGCATTGTTTTGAGTATAATTACGTCACTGCTAAGCCCGCTCCGTAGCTTCACTTCTTCCCTATCCAACTGCATAGGCACGGCCACCCCCTGATTAGACCAAGAGCTGTGGCTTTCCTACCAAGCCCAGTCCGCCGTCCGATAGCTTGGAGGAGGCAGCCCGCCGCGTCCCTGCAGCATGGCTCAGAGTCCCTGCCCTGAAGGCTCTTATTGCTGATCAGGCACGTGCCAGACCTGCGCTCCCCACCCCTACCCAGTGGCGTGAGCCCCGCTGGGAGGGACATAATAAAGGCGTGCCCATCAGTCGAGCTGGCAAATGGTTCATGTTTCCTCCGAGTCTCTTTCGTCAACCCCACCACGTAGGGAAGCGACTATGGTGGGGCGGTGGATCAGCATCGCGATGATCCCTTCGTCAGTCAGCAACCCCTTCGTCAGCCCCCCTTCGTCAGTCAGCAACCAAGCAGCTCATAGCGTGGGCTAGACAGATGCAAGCTGTTGGGGAAAGAGTCTCATAAAGCCTGCTTGACCTGTAGCGTGGCTTAGCAGGCGATCAGTGCGTTCTCCATAAGGACTGTATGCAGGCAGCACGGACACTTATAAGCCGATGGGGGGGGGGAGGATGCTGTGTTTATCCCTGTGGTGATGGCTGCTGGTCCATCTGGAAGGCCAGGATGAAGCAGGATTAGTGCGAGTAGCACAGCCCACAGTCACTTCCACTCCTCCCGCCCGAACTGATGCTTCTTTTATGGAGAATGCAGACAATGTTACTGCCAATGTGTTACATTTCTGTGTTGCTTGCAGGGTCCGGGAAGAAAAGAAAAAAAGGCAAGAGGTTTTGTTCCTAAAATTTAAGAGACAAGTGTAGCTCCTGCACAATGGTGTCATTTGGCACCCCACCCCCATGACAAAATTATTTTCAATAATTGGCACAAGATGACATGACATGAAAATAATGGCTAGAGAAGAAGCGCAGACAGTGAATATTTTCTTTTATTGAACTGTATGTGTGTATACATACTCACACACTCAAATGTGTAAGTTTGTATATTTATATATATTTTGTAACTTTGCGTATATAATAATGCCAATAAACATGCTCCTCCCACTCTCTGAAAGCACTTATGGGTCGCTTGAGCAGCTGGTAAAATGAAACATTTGTTTTTGCCTCGTGAATCTTGGTGGGTCCCAATAGAGTGTCACTTTTATAATGTCCCTCTGCTAAAACGTTTGGGAACAGCTGCAACGAATTGCTGGGAAATAATAGTTAAAGCATCAAGCCGGGTTGGCCAATAAGCCTGTGCAGGCATTTCTTCAAATCACCATCTCAGCAGCTTGAAATGAGGAAACAAATCAGGGTGTTGACCAAGAGAGACCGGATTGTAATCATGGGGGACTTCAATTATCCTCATATCGATTGGGTCAACTGGTGCTCTGGTCAAGAAAGAGAGACTGGATTCCTTGATGTGTTGAATGACTGTGCCTTAGAGCAGCTAGTCATGGAGCCCACCAGAGGACAGGTGACTCTGGATTTAATATTGTGTGGTACTCAGGACCTAGTTAGGGATGTAAATGTTACTAAGCCATTGGGCAACAGTGACCATGCTGCGATTGGTTTTGCCATGCATGTCCAGGAAAGAGTGCAGAGCAAATCTGACACAAGAATCCTTGACTTTCGAAGGGCAGACTTCCCTCAGATGAGGAGGCTAGTTAGAAAGAAATTGAAAGGGAAGGTAAAAAGAGTCCAGTCTCTCCAGGCTGCGTAGAGGCTATTTAAAATAAGAATAGTACAGGCCTAGCGGAAGTGTATACTGCAAAGAAAGAAGGGTTCGACAAGGTCCAGGAGGGTGCCTGCATGGCTGACAAACAAAGTTAGAGAAGCTGTAAAGAGCAAGGAAGCTTCTTTCTGTAAATGAAAGTCTTGCCGTAGTGAGGAGAATAAAAAACAACATAAACTGGCAAAAGACAAGAAGGAGATACGGGAGGCCAAGAAAGAGTTTGAGGAATGCATGGCTAGCAACATAAAGGGGAATAATAAAAGCTTCTTCAAATACCTTAGAAGCAGGAAACCTGCCAGAGAGGCGGTTGGCCCGCTGGATGGTGAGGGAGGGAAAGAGGAGATAAAAGGGGACTTGGCGATTGCAGAGAAATTAAATGAATTCTTTGCGTCCGTCTTCACGGCAGAAGAACTTGGGCAGATACCGCAGCCCAAACAGTTCTTCCTAACTAAGGAATTAAATCCTAACGTCTGTTCCGGGTAAGATGGTGGAAAGCCTCATCAAAGATAAAATCCTAAAACACGTAGAGGAACAAGTGTTGCTGAAGGAAAGTCAGCATGGCTTCTGTAAGGGTAAGTCTTGCCTCACGAACCTTTTGGAATTCTTTGAAAAGGTCAACGGGAACGTGGATGTGGGTGAACCTGTGGATATCATATACCTGGATTTTCAGAGGGCGTTTGACACAGTCCCCCACCAAAGGCTGCTAAAGAAACTTCACAGTCAGGGAATAAGAGGGCAGGTCCTCTTATGGATCCAGAATTGGTTGAGGGCCAGGAAACAGAGAGTGGGGGTCAATGGGCAATTTTCAGAATGGAGAGAGGTGAAAAGTGGAGTGCCCCAGGGATCTGTCTTGGGGCCGGTGCTTTTCAACTTGTTCATAAATGACCTGGAGATAGGGATAAGCAGCGAGGTGGCCAAGTTTGCAGATGACACAAAACGTTTCCGGGTGGTGAAGACCAGAGGGGATTGTGAAGAGCTCCAGAAGGATCTCTTCAAGCTGGGGGAATGGGCAGCAAAAGGGCAGATCCGTTTCAACATAGACAAGTGTAAAGTGATGCACATTGGGGCCAAAAACCAAAACTTCACCCATAGGCTTATGAGTTCTGAGCTATCTGTGACAGCTCAAGAGAGAGATCTTGGGGTGCTGGTGGACAATTCAATGAAGGTCTCGACCCAGTGTGCGGCAGCAATTAAGGCCAATTCCATGCTTGGGGTAATTAAAAAGTGGGTTGAGAAGAAAACAGCCAATATTATCATGCCATTGTACAAATCGATGGTAAGGCCACACCTGGAATATTGTGTACAGTTCTGGTCGCCGCACCTCAAAAAGGACATAGTGGAGTTGGAAAAGGTGCAGAAGAGAGCGACGAAGATGATTATGGGGCTGGGGCACCTCCCTTATGAAGAAAGACTGCAGCATTTGGGGCTCTTCAGCCTAGAAAAAAGGCGCCTGTGAGGGGACATGATTGAGACATACAAAATAATGCACGGAAGGGATAGAGTCTGATAGAGGGATGTTCTTTTCCCTCTCTCAAAACACCAGAACCAGGGGTCATCTGCTAAAACTGAGGGTTGGGAGAGTTAAAACAGATAAAAGGAAGTACTTTTTTACCCAGCGGGTAGTTAATCTGTGGAACTCTTTGCCACAGGAGGTGGTGATGGCATCTGGTCTAGATGCCTTTAAGAGGGGATTGGACGGATTTCTGGAAGAAAAGTCCATCGTGGGCTATAGGCAATGATGGGTTGTAACCTCCTTACATTAGTAGTAGGCCACTTCAGAGTACTGGGTGGCAAGGGAGTGGCAACAGGATCCAAGCATCTTGTTGTTTCATGCCTCTCTGGGGCACCTGGTGGGGCCGCTGTGAGATACAGGAAGCTGGACTAGATGGGCCTTTGGCCTGATCCAGCCAGTGGCGTTTCTACAGGGATGGCAAAGATCTAAGTTTTGCAAGAAGGCTTACCTTGCAGTGGAGATTACTCCTCTCCTGCACCGTTTTAGCCAATCTTGGCATTGTTTACTGGCTACAGCAGCAAGGGAGAGGAGGGATTTACACGACAGGGTAAGGCTTCTTGCAAAATTTAGAGCTTTGCCATCCCTGTAGAAACGCCTCTGGATCCAGCAGGGCTCTTCTTACGTTCTTATGACCAGCAAACATAATTCCAGGGTGTTGGGTAAAGTGAATAATCAGCTGTCTTTACACAGAGAAGTAAGTCCTTTTTGAGGACTCAGATTGCACCATGAGCCTCCATGGGTTTTGATCTTTGGAAAGTAAAAGTGGTGGTGGGGAACACTTAACGGGACAGTCTTTTGTCTATAAGTGCTGATATAACTAACAATGCGAGCAAGCAACACTGCCGTAATGATTGCGACAAAGCGGCACCTGAGGATGAAGGTATAAGGCTGTGTGATGGCAACAGCGACAACCCTTTGCAGTTCCCTCCAACAAACCCAGCGCCTTTCGCTTGGGTTTCTGCCCTCCCTTGGACTTCTACATAGCGGGCTGCTGCCCTCTGCTGCTCCCAGCAGCTAGTAGCACGTTCGTCGGCCCCGTAGTGACTCCTCCCCGCCGGTCTGGGAATGGCCGCGGCTCCTCCTTGTTGATGTCCGCTGTCAGTCACGCGCCGCTCGGCTCTTCCTGGTGCTGGGCGTAGGGGCGTGAGCGGCTGGGCGCAGGTGAGGAGGGGATTGCGCAGGGGCGTGCCGGATTGCAGCAGGCAGGGGAGGAGAAGGGCTGCCACAAGGCCAGGCCAGCGAGAAATGGTTCGGGGTGGCGAAGAGGAGCGATGACTAAGGAGGTAGAGACCACCTGGCAGGCAGGGGACGTTGGGAGCGAGGCGCGGCCAATAACAGCTTCTTCCTCCGTGCTCGTCCTTCGCCAGGTTCGGGCAAAGCCGCGCGGGCCTGTTGGGAAGAGGATGGAGCAGTGCGGGGAGTGACTCTTCAGGGAGCGGCTGTTGTAGCCCCCGCGGGAGCTTGCCGAAGGGTAAGCTGCTGCGGGCGTGCTTGGCCCAGAAGGACGCGATTCAAAGCTCGGCGGCTGGCGGGGAGAGTTTGGTGGCCTTCCCTGCGTGTCGCCACCCCCCCCCCCCCGTCCCAGGTGGCGCTGGGAAAGGTCACTTGAGAGTTCCTGTCCAGCGTTTGGCATGTGCTCGGGGCCTGGGCATCCTTCCTCGGAAGTGAATTTAAGTGGGGCTTATCCTCAAATAAATGTGCGCAGTAGTGTAGCATTGCCCGATCGTGTGCTTGTTTCCCGGGAAGTAAGCCAGGCCCAGATCCACAACATTCAGTAGGAGTTGCAGTCCTCTGTGGCAACGTAACAAGAAGACTGGCTGCGGGTCCTGGAATGCAGAGGGAACCGAACTGATAATAACTTGAGGGCGTTCAGCTGATGAATAAGGCTTCAAGCCCCAGTTCTGCCATAGTTCCAAGCAGGCCAATGGGCCTCTCCTCTTGGTGTATAGGTCCTCCTGGGTGGGTGTAGGGCCTTGTCTGTCCTTTACCTATGCAAGGCAAAACAGGCGGGTAAACTGACTCCTCCAGTTTTTTCAGGGTTCATGCTTTTAGCCATGGCTGCCTTAATGTTTGTAGTTCTGCAGGGTGTGGACACCATACTTAATGGTAGTAGGAGGTGCTGCTGGGGTACTAATTTGGCACTGGGCTGTATATCCTGCTCTCTTGCAGAGATTCCTGAGTGAATCACACTGCTGTGACTATGTAGTAAAGCGTGAAGCAAGGGGGCTATAAAACTACAGGAATACCTTCGCTGCCAACCACTTGACTTTCATTGCTTTGCTCTTTCAACTGCTTTTAATCACAACCACGTGCTGACATGTGACAGAGCCTTCTCAGTGGTGATGCCACCGCCACCGCCCTCGGAACTCCCTGTCACATTGGAGTCTGCTTCTGTTTTGTTTTCTGCTACATTTTAAAAAGCTTTTTCAGCAGGCCTTTTCCCCCTTTGATTATTTTGTTGATCGTTTTTTGGGGTGTGTGTGTGTTCCCCTTTATCTTGCCGTTGAGTGTGCTGGTTGCTAGTTTAAATGCAATTATTGTGTGTGTTGACATATGGTTTGATTGTGGGATTTTCTACATCAGTCACCTTGGGCACCTCTTTGGAAGAGTGAGGCAGGTTATAGATTAGTGATAAACTAGTTCCCCTCTACTACTGCAGTCTCCAAACTGGAGACTGCTGCGGCGGAGAAAAGCATCCCTGTAGTGAACAGCACTTTCCGAAGACCCTGACTGCAGACCCCAGCCATCTTTGCAGTTAGCTGCATCTGGGGTCTGCTGCCCCAGCATGCCTTGTGCATGGAGTTCATGCAGAAGTGGCTGGTGGTGAGGCCCCCTGGATGCTATAGTTGGGGTCTTCAGAAGTGCTCTTGGCAGAACCGTAAGAATTGTTCATGCCAGAGAAAGATCGGGTGGACACCAAGTCTGGCCTGCCTGTTGTAGAGCAGGCATCATCAAACTCCTCTTTTATGAAAAGTTGCAGTCTAGATACACGGGAATCTTACTCATCATACACAGGGGGCTTCATACACAGGACATAGTGGAGTCCTGCAGCAGTATCCTGCTTTCTCTCCTTCTTTACTTCCTCACACACAGTGAGGACTATTTGTGTATATTATTTCATCTTAGGGAATAATTGGTGCTTGTGGCCATTATTTCTCATATGAAAGGAGGCAGAAGAGGACTATCTGTTTCTGGTTTTTGTAGGACTCAGCAAGTTGCCTTGTGTCAGATACTATGAGCAGCTGTGTGCATGCACAGTGAAATGTAGGGTGGGTTCACACAGTCATGTGAAAAGACATGACTTGTTTAAGTGGCCTAGTTGTTTAAGTGGCCAGGATGGCTTAATGATTCCTTCTGAGCAGTGAGTTGCTTGTCAGACATAGACTTTCTAAACTGCCCTGTGATGTGTGTGAACCATCAGGTTAAACAGGGCTTGCAATTGAAAACCAAATGGGCTCTGACCACTGATTGGAGCTATTTGCAGCAGTTTCCCAGGGGCCACCATGACTGCCCAGATAGGTTTCTAAGCCTCTTGGTCCCAGCGTCTCCACAATCGCTGTGGTGTTGTCACAATCCCTTCCCCACTTCTACACCCTGCAAATACTTACCACAGTCCAAAAGCCTGGGAACTTTGGGAACCAGTGGCGTAGATTCTGCTGGTTCCAGGGTTAGCTATATGTTTCAATTGCTTTTAGGATAGGAAAGTTAGTTGTGCTGGGAAACTGCACTGATTTGAATGTTTGAGCTCTGTGTCGTCCTTTCTGCACTCATTTTACAGATGGAATTGCATAGAATGAGGAGCATTCTAAAAGATGCTGAGCTCTTGATAACTGGGAGTGGAAACAGTGCAAATCTTTGGAATATAGATTGTGAGCCTTGATTCTCTAATTCTCTAAATCTGCATTGATCCAAAAATGTAGTGCAGTTGGAGCCAGGGTTGGCCTTTAAGGTTGCACTGTTGAATGGGACATGTTAGGATTGTTGAGATGAGAGCCATGCTCTGTAACCGTTATAAGTGGGTAAGGATTTGTCCCTTTCTTTCCTCCTCCTGCTGCCCCGTCTTTTGCCACTGGGAAACATCTAGAGCAGTGGTTCTCAAAGTGGTAGTTGCAGCCCCACCATTGGGACATCCATGACTGGGCCACTCCCCTTAAGGAGGAATGGCCCAGTTCTGGTTTCCAATGGTGCCACAGCAATCTTGGTACTGTGGGAACCTAGGATTTTTTTTACCTTACCAGGGTGTGTGGTTGTGCTGGCGTCCAGGAGGGTGTGGGAGGCTAGCAGCACCCTCTGGGGAAAAGTGTTTTCCAATCCCCAAAGGGAGCTATTTTGAGCACTGGGGAGGCCTGCAGAGGGGGCTGTGGGCCTCCCAGACCTTCCAGGAAAAATACTTGCCTGCAGTCCCAAAGTCCAAGTAGGGCTTTAGGATCTGCTGATCTTGAGCCAGGTATGGATGCTTGAGTCCCTGCACTGTATTTTAAGGTGCATCTCTAGTGCTAGGTGAACCCAAATTCTAGTTATACTGTTTTTGCTTTCTTCTTTCTTGTTCTAAAACTGCTTATTCAGAAGGAAATTGCCTCAAGCAGGTTAAATTGCTTATGAAGGGAGTAGCAAAGAATCTCATTTCTTACCTATTTAATCTTCTGTCTCGCTTCAGTCAGCTGTGGATCAGACCTTGTGGCTCAATACCACATAAAGGGTTTCATTCATCAGGGCTGTAGCACTGAATCCAGGGTGGGGAGTGACATGTGACTGGCTTGTGACTTCATGACTGCCCTATCCTGGGGTCTCTACTGTCTTGTTGTTTTGCGAGTTAGAGGCAATTACGGTAGCTGAATGAAGCAAAGAATGTGTTTAATCTGAAACTGTTCTGATTGTTAGGTGGACTTCCTGATGAAGACAGCAGCTGCTTCTCTGCTTCCCCTTGGGCTGGAGTTTCCTATGCCATGAATAACAGCACCACGCCCACCTCTGCTGGGCCAACCAACGACTCCTTGGTGGGTTATGTGCTGGTGCCATTTTTCCTTATTACCATTATCGGGGTCATCATGGCTGTGGTGAGTTGTGTGCTTGAAATCAGTCTGTTCACCTTATTTCTGTTAAATAATATCTGGAGCTGACTTTTTTCCTCCCCTGGCAATAACAGATCCCTGCCCTAAGTCATACAAAAGTTCCTGGGTCAAACAAACCAAAATTAATTTGTCCACCTAGCTATTTGACAAACTTTCTGCTGTTGTGGTAGTTGGTACTTGGCTGTGTTGGCTTTTCACCAGCAGCTTTGCCATATTGTTTCAGAAATGAATCCTACCTGGATTAAGGTGACAACTGAGATTTGAATTTATTGATGGGTTGATTTGCCTGCTGCTTATGTTTTTCTTGTGTCTTGAGGAATACTGTAAAGAGAAATGGGACAATGGACATGCATGCCTTGTTCAGGGAGATAAGCTCTGTTTTCTCTGAGGACTGACAATAGTTGTACCTTTTTCTTCCCTTCTACAAAACAAGATAAAAAACGTACCTTCTTTCCAAATCACTTCCTTTAGAGCTGGACTGACACTCAGGCCCAAGAACACTTCTATCCTGCCTGCAGTATGGGTAGCTTTTATTTGTGCAAGATGAGCATTTATCTGCAGGAAGTTGACCAAGAGGGTAAAGCGGAGATGTGCAAAATGATGTCTTGCAAGACTCTGTGAGAGGGCTGTGTAGAGAATTGCGCCAAGTCTTGAAAATCTTATACACCTGGTTGCCTAGCCACCTGCAACTAGATGCTGTTGTCTAAAGGCTGCTTCTGATGAGATACTTTATATCTGGATGTAGATACCACAGTGAACTACACAACTGCTGTTTTGAAAGGTCCATAAGTTAAATATAGCTTTTCCCTGACTGTAAAGCACATAGGAACACTGAGTGGGAAGAAAATAGTTTCTTTTAGTGTTTCAAAGAAAACAACTGCCCAGGAGTGTGTTGGTCATAATTCACGTGGCATGCATGTATTTTGTACTTGAATATCAGAGTGCAGATTGTCTTATGAGATGCAGGCCTGACATTGGTGACGGCTTTTTATTTCCAGAGGGAATCTTGGAATATTTTGCTAGTGTGAGCTAAATAGTGGGCCACAGGCAAACTCATCCTTCCACTGCATTAAACTTGTTATGCATTTGTTATCCACTGCTGCTTGTTATGATTATCACCCTCAAGGTACCCAGGAGTTGTGAACTTAAGATGACCTGTTTCTTTCTGGGCCTGGTATGGCTCTTGCTGGTCTTGACTTTTTGAAGTGTTTTGTGGCTTGGGGCCTGGAGTATTGAAGGACTGCCTCCTTCCAACTGGGTCCCCCAAGTTCATTGGTGGGAGAGGGTTTCTGTTGTGTGCCTCCATTATCCATGGGTTGATTGGCAGCAACAAAGAGGGGGGGGCCTTCGCTGGTGACACTATTATGAAACTCTTTCCCTGTTGAATTAAGAACTGACCCCTCCTTGTTGGCCTTCCTGCTGGGGCTCAAGGCATTTGTTTTATCCTCTTTTATTTGTGGCTTCTTTGTTTATCACTCCATTATTGTTTAATCTTGTATTTTATTGTATTGTGTATTGCTAGCCTTCTTGGCCTATTGTAAAGTGGATATGAATGTTTTAAAATAAAGCAGATGCCAGAATGGATCCCTGATTCCAGTGGAAGTATTAAGTAGATAGTAGTGCAAGCCATGCTGTTGTCATGGAGCAGCAGCAGCTTTGGAGATCTTGGTCATCTGACACCAAGAGGCAGTGTTTCTAATGAGCTTAGTGCTCTGCATTACGCCTGGTAGGCTAATATCTTGTGACATCTCCATTAGAAAAGGTTGAGCCTTGTGGCTGTAGAAAATGCTTTTTCTGTTACTACTGTTTTTTCTAGTATTGTTACTCCTTCTCTTTCTTGTTCCGTGCTTCATTACCTCTAAAGAAAAATAATCCGTTAGGCTGCATTTATGCTTCTCTGATCGTTGTTTTCCTGCATTGCAGATGATGTACATCCAAAAGAAGAGGAGGTAAGAGACTGCACCGGGAGTAGATTAGGGTGCTTGCTTTTGTTTTAAATGGGGCATTGTGGTCACAAGGCTTTTCAGAAGCATCTTTTCTTACTAGAGAAAACAGCTTTTGATTGGAGCTTTTAAACACAGGAGCTTTTATGCACTGCTATCGAATGTAAACTTAGACTGTTCTAGATATGGAGCCATGATATGTCGGCCCTTGTTCTTTATGCCACTCATTGGAGAATGTTGCGGTAGAACAATGCTAGTTATTATTGGGGTGGAGGATTCAATGCTAATGAACATTTAAATTCATTGCTTTTGTGTTTGGGAACCCTTCTGGGTCGGTATAAAATGTTAGAGAAAGGTGAACTGGTTAATTTGCGAATACCATTCAGCCCCATCTCCAAATTTTTTGAATACACACAGCTTGTGTTCACTCTCTAGCATTAATTTGGCTCAGGCTTTAGTAAAGTGAGAATGTATTTTATTTAGATCATGCTTATAAGTAAACGCTCGTTTCCTGAATGGAAAACTCTTCCAGGTTTCCAAGCAGGGAAGCTTTAAATAAAAATTGTAGACTTGTCTTTTAGGCTACAAATGACTAAAATATGCATCAGGAGGCTGGCTAGTAAAAAATAGTTTAGTAAAAAGAATAGTTTTTGTTGACTTATTTGCAAGGCTAATTGGAGTCTTAATTCCTTTTCTTAGGCCTCCATATTTTTTTTCATACATCAGTTATTACATTGTGAAGTAGAGGATAGTTCAGAGCTTTGGCTGTAACAGCAAGTTTTTAATCCCTGATGGCTTGTACGTTCTTGCAGCCCGATTTCACTAGGTGTAGCTAGGAACTCGGTTCACCTTGCAGTACATGCTGAGGGCTGAGTTTGGGGTTCAAGTAAAAAATATGCACTGGCTCAAATTTCTTTGTTTCTGCTTTGAAAGACAGCTGAAGCGCTAAATAGAAATGGTGCACATCACATTAGGAATTAATATTGTGAGTCGGCAGGCTTTCAGATATGCAGTAGGTTCACTGGAGCAGATTGGCCTCTAATTCTATATGAATGACAAGAAATGGAGAAATTAGGGTTCGGTTAAATATTGGGAAGGATGTTAATTCTGACAAATGCCTTCACTATTCACTACCTGGGAGATGGTTTGTCTGAACGTTTTCTCATGACAGTTGAGGTACAGCTAGGCTGCCCTACTAAGGCAAGGCAGCAGTCTTAACTTGCTATGTTTAGTTAAAATTATAAATCAAAGATGAAAATGTTACAATGAATTAACTGGTACATGCAATTAATATATAATCTATGAATTTACAGGTACATGTTAAGCATAAGACAAAAAGTAGCTCCAGAGTTTAGGTTTAAAAAATGTAGAGTGACTGGTGAATTTGAAAAGTGAAGATGATTCTCTGCTTCCAATTTTGCTATTTGAATAAAAGTGGCATAAAAATGTGATCTCTGGGTGCTGAATCTTGGGGTTCTGTATCTCCTATAGGTGTACTAGTTATAGCCTATTTGCTGCTTCATGGAAGTGATTGAGAAAAATTTTTAATGTACAAGTACCTCTCATCTTACACATATTTGATTTAGATGTTTTTCAATGATATGCTTGTTTAGTACTGAAACCTAATTTACGCCTGCAAATTTTTGGAATAATGTGGGCAGACTTCCACATGCAACCTGCAAGTTCAAGAGGTGTGGCTTAAGGGCAAGCATTGAGGAGGAGCCCAGGGAAGGCAGACTAATGGACAGGTTATGAAAGGGAAGGAGCAGGGGGTGGGGGGGGCCCTCAATTGGTCCAAACAGCTGTGGCTTGGCTGTGCTGTTGGGAGATGCTGGAAGGGACAAGAACAAGACAAAGGGAAGCATGGCAGGCATGCCTATTTGGTTGCTTACCTATGGGGAAGTGGCTCCAGCACTATGCAGCAGCCTCATCCAAAGTGTGGTAGGTAACTAAGCAGTTGGAGAAGGGGAGGCCTCTGCCCACCCAGCTGGTTTAGGAGGGCTATGGAAGGGGCTCCTGCCAGCCTGCCTTCTCTCGGTTGGACACTGACAGCATCCCGTACAAGACTTTGTCTCGTGAGTGGCTGGCCAGAGCAAGCCTTTGTTTGCAAGGGTGCCTATAATGCTTTGCCTGAGGATGCATTCCGGTTGCTGGTCTTCTGCATGGCCTTTGAGCAACCTTACATCCTGTATGTGAGGTTCTGTTTATGTTGGCGTATGTGCTGGTGTGCCCCTTTCCCCCTCCATTGATTCAATGCAAGAACAGCATCAATTGCCCTAACCTGTTGAAACAATTCCTTCATGCGTGCATGCTTCCTACACTTGAAGCAGTTCTTCCTTGCAGAAAAGAATGTGAATTCTATATTATGGTTCTTTAGGAAAGGAATTGAGAATAAGACTGATGATATTCTATTGTCCCTGCATAAATATGTAGTGTGGCCACATTTGGAACACTGTGTACCATTCTGGCTGCAACACCTCAAGGATGTTGTAGAGCTGGAAAAGGTGGAGAAGGCAACCAAAATGATCAGGAGACTTCCTTGCAAGGCGAACCTGCTGCATTTGGGCCTCTTTAGCTTTGGGGGGAAGAAATTAAGTGGGACACAATTTTAACATGTATAAAATGATACACAGTGTGGAGAGAGCGGGTACTATTTTTCTCCTTCTGTCAGAATCCTAGAACAGGAGTGTATCATCCAAAGAAACAAGTCACTGAGAGATTTAAGACGAACAAAAGGAGGTACTTCATGCAACATATAATTTGTTTGCGGAATTAATTGCCTCAAGATGCTCTGATGCCTACTAATTTGAATGGCTTTCAAGGGGGATTGGACAAATACCAGTCCAGGTGACTATGTGCTACCTCTGGATTCAGCAGCAGTATGCTCTGAATCCCAGTTGCAGAGGAGCAATAGGAGATAGAAAAACAGACATTTCTCTCCTGCCTGTGGGCTACCCAGAGGCAACTGGTTTGCCACTATGGGGAAACAGGATACTGGACCAGAAGGGCTTTTGGTTTGATCCAGGAGGTCTTATGTTACATAATCCATCTCTCAGGTATGACCGGCTACGTCATCATTTGCTGCCAATGTACAGTTATGATCCTGCAGAGGAGCTGCATGAGGCTGAGCAGGAGCTCCTGGTGGAGGCAGAAGATACTAAGGTGAGCTTCCTTGGGACATGTTCTAATTGTACAGATCTTACATTCATGGACCATACTTAGACCATGAGGCATTGATTTGGTGATGCTTCTTTTGTGCCTCGCAACTTTCATGTGGAATGTTCCAGGAGAATAAATAAGTACTAACTTTTAAGCAATCATTACTTTGGTTTGCTCATCTTGGCAGTTCTGTATGTCTAGCTGTATTGTGTATGAGACCTGTCTGCTTGGAGGCACAATATTCACATGTATGTATGATGAATGGATACTTTGTGCCTTCCTTTTTGTTGGGGAAACAGTGGCAAAAAAGCAATCCATACAGTGTGTCCCACCTGATAGATTTTCTATGTCCAGAAAATAACTGTGGAGTAAGACCTGCAGTTTCCAAGATGACTGCTCCCAGTTTTTCATGACCCACCTGACATCAGGTTGCAACCCACCTAGTGGGTCCTGACCCATAGTTTGAATAACACTGCCCTAGATCAAAAGCAAATGCCACCAGTGGCTCTCATAGTCAGAGCCTGGGAGAACTGAGGCCCAAGGGGAATCGGTGATTGCACTGATAAAAATGTGTGCGATGTCCCCCTTAACACTCCCCCTGCCAAGAAGCAGGAAAGGTGGCGAATCCACTCGTAACAGCCCATGGGGAAGGGGATATAGACCCAGGCTGGCAAGCAAGAAATAAGGGTGAATGGCTGGCTGCCCAAGCACACACCCCAGCCCAAAATGACCTGCTCAAAGTTCCTGGGCTGGGCTCTGGTTGATGTGTTGATAAACTGCTACTCACTATTTCCACATTTCATTAGTCTCCCCAGCATGCAGTGTGAACTATGAACACGCTTTCGTAACCTCATTAGTCAATGGTTCAAGCAGCTTCCTAACGAGGAAGCCTATGCCACAGCTTCCTCACAAAGAAGCTGTTGAAACTATTCACTTGGCTATGCCATATCTCTGAAACTAGACATGACAGGGAAAAACTGATGTCATTTTTGGAACAGGCACCCCAAATTCATATAAAACCGCCATAAATGTTGAAAATTGCTCTGACCCTCAATTTTGCAGGCCTGTGTAGTGTTGACTGTCCTCGGTGGTGGACCTCTTTCTTATGAAGGTATGCCAGGTGTGTACTAACTGATGATAAATGCAATGAATGTGTCTCTTGTATGTTACAGGTAATGCGAGGATGGGGAGGCTACCAGCCTTTTCGTGCTTCGTTTATGGATGTGAAAGCTTAATGCAGCTCAGAAACTGACAGGACTTGAATGGGTGACCTCACCTCCCTGACTCACAGGTCAACTTGAAGTGCTCCCGAATGTCATGGACTTTGAATCTGCTGTCTTTTTCCACTTCAGTACTGTCCCCTGGCTTGGATCCCAGCAAGAGAAGGCGAGTGGCTTGCAGACCCTACTGCCTGTCAGTACAACTGCCCTTGAGCACTGGGGAGTTGGAAGCTTGTGCATTATAGATAACTCTTCCTGGTTTGCATTTAAGACAGGTATAGGGAGATGCTGCAGCTTCCGAAACGTCAGGTAAAATGCCACTACATGGCTGTCATGCGATGGCCTACAGTCCTCAAAAGGCAGAGCCTCCTAAACATCTGAACTGACCTTAGCTTTGTTTTGTGAATAAGCAGCTGCTGTGACATTCCAGTGCATTTGCTAGTTGTCTCTTCTTCTCCTGCCTACATATCTATTCTCTTAGCTGTCTCTTCGCTGTTGGGATTCTGCAATGCTCCCCCCCTGCATGCAGGAAAAGCAAACAATGGTAAAGCTGCAGAGCTAGACAGGTGGAGTGTTTGTTTGACAACTGTGATCAGAGTGGGACCCATGTTTGTGCAGTTGTGATGCAACATACATGCAGGACACGTTTCGTAAGTCAGTTGGAAGGGGCCTTAATGTATTCGAGGAGTTTCCTTTATATTAGTGGAACTCGGAGTTCAGCAAGGTGCTTCTTTCTATGTTTTTTGTATTTGATGGGAGCTCATACATTTTGTAAATAAAATTCACCATGAACAGGAGAATCAGGTTTGACAAACGGTCAAGCTTGTAACGGGTACTGCTTGCCTTTTGCTAGTATGGTTTGTTCCTAACGGCACAATGTGAAAGTATTGGTACAGAGATGTGTTGGCCCTGCTGTTGGGTCTATAGAGCTAGGAACTAATATGTATCACATGTTGGCATGACCAGGGAGAATTGAGCAGGGTGGCTCAGCAACACCATTTATTAGGACTGTTCTGTTGCCTTTGGCTGCATTTAGGTAGTCCCCTATATCTTTTGGAGCACCATGCATGAATGCTGTGCTCTCCTCATAGGCAGGGTGTAATCTGTTGTTTCCTGTTTAAAGTAAACCTAACTGTAAACTATGGCTTAACCAGCAAACTGACTTCAGCAATTGCTCTATAATCTGGATTTTGGTTCCGGAGGGAGCAGTCAAGCCATAGTTTGCTGGTTTGAGAACTGCAAACTATGGCTGTATTTAAACAGGAAGCATATGACCACAGCACTAGTCCGCAAACTGTGCTTTGGACAATCATCTGAATTATTTCTCTCTCTCTTTTCCCAAGTGTTTCAGGTTTTTTTTTTTTTTACTCTGCACTAGTCTTCCTCTTGTACAGACAGTATTGGAGAGCTGGTCTGCTGCTTTGTCAACCCAGTGATGCATTTTTGGTTCTAGATAATTTCTCAGACTGGTAGAGGAAAAAAAAAACCCCAGCCTGTCAAAATAAAACTAATTTCTGTATCATGTTGACTACTAGTGAACTTCTCAAAATGCGTATTGCAGTAGGTGCCTTTTGTCATTAAACAGCCACACTGGGCTAATTCACACTAAACTGCAATGGTGGATAGATGGGAAGTAGATATATCACTGCTGTACTCTGCAAGCAGTCTACAATTCATTTCTTGTATACTCAGCAAGTTCTAACTTGGCCCGGATCCCAATACATGCATCCTGCTTTGGCCTAGTACATTGGTTCTTGGTCTGGAGTAAATCTGCCTGAAATCACTGACAAGAGTCTCCAACGGGGTGTCTGGCTAGCTACTGTTACCATTCCTCTTCTCTGTGGCCCTGCAATGTGAAAAATCCCTGGGCAGGGATGCGCTCAAGTCAGTAAGCCCAAGTTGTGAATCATGGACTGTACTACTGATGTCATAGTGCAGGGCATCACCACTTGAGGAAAATTTTGAGTCTTTCAAATCGTGACTCAAAATGACTCAAGACTCATAAGCTGAGTCATAAACCATTCGTTCAGATATGTAAGAGCCTCTGCCCTGTGTCCTGGCTGCCTTGCCTTCAGGTCCCTCCCACAACCTTGTGTTCCCCCTCCAAAATAAGCCTTCCTCCTCTCCTCATCATGCTACCCCCATCCCCTGCCTCCTGGAACCTGCCACGTCTGCTGCTAGCTTTCACAATGCCTGCTTTTGGATCTCATTGCTTTGCAATGCAATATGGAATCAGCAAAGGGAAAAAGCAAGCAAAAACACACTCATTCTTAAAAGATCAGTCATTTTTTGAGTTTTTGCCTGCAAGTACTTGGTCAGTGACAGCCGTGAATCAAGCTTACTTGAGTCTTGAGGGTAGTGACTTAAGTGCGAGTCGAGTCACCCTGAGTCGACTGCCCATCCCTAATGGAGAAGAGGGCTTCAAAGAACATCATCTCAAGCAGGGCAGGTGAGTGATTGTAGAAGATGGTAGGGGTGTGAAACCTTGTCTGTGCTGTGTTCCTCTGAGTATATTGGGGAGGAATTTATGAAGGAATGGTTGGGTCACAGGGGAGGGGACACTGAGGGACACCTTATTTTGTTCTGACTTCAGCAGTCCAGCTGAAACTATAAAGCAGGGGTTTCCAAACTATGACCCAAGGGCCTAATCCACCACAAGATTTTATCTAGCCTGCAGTAACTTAAAATATTTGACACTTACTCATTATATGAGGGGCGTCTATCTGCAAGGCTGCAATTCCTGAAATCCCTGCGGATAGAAACTGTGGGTTACTAAACTCATGGATTTTGCCCGCTCCTTTTGGATGTGACTGGAGCCCATCATAATGCTGGCTGGTGCCATACATCCAAGCTGCCACAAGAGGGCTTCCAGTATAAAAAAACAATCAGTTAAAAAATCTACTTGCACAATCTCCACACCCTTTCAGCCCTGCCCTCTTCCTTCACTGCGCACTCACGCGCTCTCTCTCTCTACAAATCCTTTCAGAACAAGATGAGTCATGGCTGAGTGTATAAGTCAGCAACCTCTACTTCCTTGCATATTTTTATGAATGAAACACGCATTTAAGCCACTGTGGAATGTGCCTGCCAAGTCTGTCCTGCAAGTTCCAGGGCTACAGACCTCATTTAGCAAAGGAAGTGACTGTTGCTACTTACTTAGCCTTTCTCCACTTGCTGGAGAGACTGCTGCAAATGAACCAGCCTGCTAGCACAAGCTAACATTGGACAAGGCAAAGAAAATCCACAACCATAGCTGGGCACCAGCTTCCTCTTTGTTCTGCCAATCCATCCTGCTACAAAACAGTTTTGGGCTCTTCTAATCCCAAGCTTATTCCTGTCGCCATCCAGTCTTCCAAGCAGGGCTAGAAAGAGTACGCAACATTATCTGGATGGGGGTGGGGAAAGGAAGAGCCAGGAAATTATAGGCTGGTCAGTCTGACTTCAATACTGGGGGAAGATGATAAAACATACAAACTGCACACATCTAAACAACTTAGTGATAAATAGAATATGAATTTATCAAAAAGAAATCTTGCCAGACAAATCTCATCTCCTTTTTCCAATAGGCTGATTAGCTTACTGGATGGTGGGAATGTTGTGGATGTCATTTATCTCAACTTCAGTAAAGCATTTGTCAAGATTCCACATGACATCTTAATTCTGAATGAGAATGCTGACCTTGTTTGCATCAAGGAGAGTTGGCTGGATGCAGCTGGTGGGGTGAACCTCTCCTGTGTCCAGCAGGCTTCCAGGTATTTCAGAAACCCAGGTTCCAGGGGCCAGGTAGTGGTGTTGCCTTGATTTTCCAGGACTACATCTTCTTCTCTGGGTGCCCTATCCAATACTGTACTGAGTTTGAGTGTCTGCATGTAATGTTACACAGGTGAGACAGATTATTGCTTGTATATCACTCACCTTGTGGCCCATTGGTCTCACTACTTGAGCTGACCAAGATGATCTCGAATGTGGCATTAGATTACCCACACTTCAGTGCTGGGGGACTTCAGTATCTGTGCTGATTGTCCCTGAGATGACTGCAGCTCAGGACTTTATGGCCGTCATGGTGACTATGCACTGTGATCAATCTAACCCATACTCACCTCTCTTGGCCTGTCTTTTATCCCATGGTGTTCCTTGCCTTCCAAGGCCTCCTTCCATTCTCACCCTACCTCGGTAGAAGTGGTGATGCTGAAAGGTTGACTCTAGGAGATTCCAATTTTCACGGATACTAGATAAAAAGCTTCTGGGGGCTGCAAATTATCCACAGATTTTACATCTGCAGATCTGACTCAATGCAGGTCCCTGCAGTACACAAAAATCCTTCAATTAAAAATATCTTTAAAACAATACAGTGATTACAACCAGAAATATAAGTAGTAACCACCACCTGAAAAAGGACTAAGCCTGAAAAGGGAAATTAAAAAGGCTCAGAAGGCTTGTCGAAACAAAAATATCTTCAGGCCTTGCCAGAAGGTCTACAAGGAGTAGTTTTTAAGAAAGAGGGAGTTCCATAGGTTTGGTTCCACTACTGAGAAGGCTCTATTTCTTGCTGCCACCCTTTACACATCCCTAGGTGAAGGCACTTGCAAAGGTGCCTTTTCTGATCATCTAAGGAGATGAGCCAGATTGTATGGTAGTAGGTATCCAGATACTTACCACCTTCATTGGACTTCCTCTACCTATCTTTTTATCTCTCTCTAGTTTGGGCCTTTCTGTACTTTTCTTTTCAAGCAAAACAAGGTTTCAGCTCCCTTTTGCATAAAAGCACTATAATTCTCCAATCATTTTAATTATTTACTTTATTCACAGTATTTTTATACCACCTTTCTCAAGGTTTCTCAAGACATAAGGCAGTTTACATTGCCTACAAATCTGAGGCGATTCCTTATTATTCCCTGAAGGTCTTTCTTCAGAGTTAAATCCAAGGGACTCTCAAATGGCTTGTTGTCATTTCCAGAAATGGAAATAAGGAAAAAATAAATAGGGCTGACACAAAAGACACAAGCAGCTTGGCGCTAGCATGAGAACCAAGCAGCATGTAGCAAATGCAACAAGGTAACTTTAAGCAAATGTCAGCAGTTTCCATACCAGCAGTAGGCCAAGAAAGCCAGTTATGACCAGATAGATAGAAGGCCAAAAAACTGAGCCAAAAAGGGAAGGGTGTCAAAGTGGGTAGAAATGTAACTGATCACCCCGTGTTATGAGCTGAACCCCCAAAGGCAACAGCCAACACGCAAAAGCTTGCCCCAGCAACACAAAAACGAAGCTGCCTACAAACCTGAAGCTGATCCGTCCTCTCTTGAAGACATCCTTGTAGTGGATTGTGAGAGATTGGCTTGTCATATTTCTCGTCGTCATCCTTATTTATAGGAGACAGAAATGGAAACTCCCCAGAAGTCATTCCTGTGCTGGATTAAAGTAGCAGGATCACAGAGTGGCATCCAGAGCAAACAGCCCTCTGTTGCACCAGCTATCTGGAGCCGAGCTACCTCTGAAAGATCATTTATTGCACGGCCAGAGTACATGCCAACTGATCTCTCATCCTTTTAGGACACAGAAGTGGAAACTAGAAAAAATAAAGGAGTTTTCCTTACCTGTGGTAAGTTCTGTCCCTGGTGGAGACAGGGGGCATTCCTGTACTTTTGCGATTGTCCCTCGCAACTCTGCGTAGGCAAGGCCAGCCAAAAACTGGTGAGTGGAGTTCCTTAAAAGCAAGGACACAGCCCCAGGCTGACCTAACAATGCTTCACTTTAAGTCCTAACCTAACTTTAAGATAAACACCTAACCTTAAGATGAAAAAGAACTTCACACAACCAGGGCTAACATTTTTAGCCAGACTGGTGGGTTGCAACCCACCAGGGGAACCGAAAGCAGGGCATTCCTGCTTTAAAGGGCATGTACTGCTTAGAATGTGGTGGCGCAGTGGGTTAATCTGCTGCTGCTGGGCTTTCCAACCGGAAGGTTGGGCATTCAAGAGTGCATGACAGAGTGAGCTCCCGTTGCTTGCCCCAGCTCCTGCCAACCTAGCAGTTTGAAAGCACCTAAATGCCAGTAGATAAATAGGTACCACTTTGGTGGGAAGGTAACGGCGTTCCGTGCGCTACAGCGTAGAGTCATGCCGGCCACATAACCACGGAAGCTTGTCCTCGGACAAAACGCCGGCTCTACAGGCTTTGAAACTGAGATGAGCACCGCCCCCTACAGTCAGTCACAACTAGACCAGTGATGTCATGCACCCACTATGCACCACTATGTGAGTACCAGTTCCTAGAAGTTGAGCTGGCCCCACCCACTCGAAGCTGGCCCTGTCGGCTGGTTGGCTCAGCAGCTGCGCATGCGTACTGCACGCCTGCAGCTGTTGCCTGCACTTTCTGTGAGGAGGCAGGTAGGCAGGCAGCGTGGTGGTGGCAGCAGCAGCAGCGGAGCAAGAGGATTGGAGGTGGTGGCAGCAGCAGCGAGGGAGACCCGGGAATAAGGCAGGAAGCGTGAGAAGGTAGGCTGCCTGGGGCTCCCGCTCCCTCCAGCCATGCAGACCCAGCATCCTGGTTCCTCCTGCAGCCTCCCCCCAGCCCCAGCCCCCACGCGGTCTTTTTTTGGTCACCCGTTCCCCCTCCTGCTCCTTGCCGGCTCCTTGCATTTCACATTAAAGTTAAATGGCTCCCTGTCCCAAAAGGGCTCACAATCTAGTACAGTCTAGCCTGCTATTTAACCAGGGAACAGTTGAAGCAAAATATGTCTATATACATCTCTAGAAAGCAAAGCAATAGAAGTTAAATCAACACTAACCACAAGCTGAAGCTTTTACAAACATGATCACATCCATGGCAACAATCATGACCTCACTTCCGGCTATGACCTCACTTCCTGCCACGACATCACTTCCGGCTTATGACATCACTTCTGGTGGGCGGACCCCGACAAGTGCCAATCAAAAGTGAGTACCTGTTCCTAAATCATTTGGATGACACCACTGAACTACACCATTCGGTCGTGGGGAAACATTTACCTTTACCTTTACTGCTTAGATGGCTGTGACATGATCACAAGGATTGCAGCACTGCCAGGGACACAGGGGGGCTTTCTGCTTAACCTGGCAGCAGCACCAGCCTCCGGAGTGTGGGGGGGAGCACTGAAGAAGCAAACCTGGAAGTGGTTTCCCATCGCTTATTTCAGAGGCTTCTGGAGCCCTGCATAGGCTATGCAGGACTCCACAAGCCTCTGATAAACTGAAATAAACTATCAGAAATGACTTCCAGTTTTGCTTCCAGAGCCCTTCAGTGCGAGCAGTACAAGCATATTTTTCGCACTGGTGTCGCACAAGTCCCTCCAGAGGGAGCATCGCTCTCCACTGAGCAGTGAGTCGCCGCTTGCTGGTTATGCAGCCTTTCCAGGCGGGGCAGTGTTCTTGGAGGGAGGGAGAGAAGGGTGGAGCAGGGGGTGGGACCCTTGCCATTGGTTCCTGACCTCCATGTAAGGCTGCACAGCTGGCACAGAAGCAAGGAGACCCATTGCCCGCTCTGCGCCCTTACCATGGGGAAAGGGGGTGAATGTCCCCTTTCCTCATGGAGCCTGGTTGCTGCAGGATGCTGCGGTAGCCATCTGGCTACTGCTGTGGTCCTGGGTTGTCGGGGAGCTCTGGATTGGGCTGTAAATGCCTTATGTAAAACAAGTGTTCTACACCCTCTTCCTCAGTATAAAGATTTAACTAGGTAACTGCGACTATAGCAGGACGGCCATCTCAAGGCCCTCAGCATATGAAGATTTGAAAGAATAGCAGTTTATTAATTGCATCTTCCTCAAAGACGAGATGTTGGTAACTGCCCACATAGCTTATGCATACAAAGTTGCCAGGACCCTTTTACATTCGAAATGAACCTAAGTTGCCAAATAAGGCCAGATGGGCCCATTTTAAAAGGCTTCTACAGGATCATTAAATGGGATTTTACGGCTTGAATCAGCAGCCTACATAACTCAAATATTTCTAAGAATAATATATTTAGGAAACAAAACTGCTACCTCAAACAGACACACAACCTCTGAACATAGAGATCTCCTAACTTTTTACACATATGTAAATTGACTCATGTTCAGTTATGGAAGTGACTCATGGAGTTTAAAAAAAATCTTGATGTTTTTCTTTTTAAAAAACCACAGTGAGTCCTATAAACACTTATATTTAAATATTACTGATAACTTTTAAAGCCACTTTAAGTATTTTCTTTCAGAAACTCTCACATGAAGACAAGCTTTCAGAGTTGTGGATCTGAATGCATTTCAATACATTTGCTCATCTGCAATTAAATTAACCACCATAGGAAGCCACATTTCTGGAAATAATAATATACCATCTAGGCAGACTGCACAGCATTTCTTTCTTTCTTTTTTTTTTAATAGAATGATATTTATTTCTTTTAGTTACGGGAAAGGAAAGTGGTCATACTTACATAGGTAAAGGTGGACAAGGGTTCACACAAAGGTGGAAAAAATGGAAGGGTTACAATCCTTGATTATAAGTGTCTACAGATATATTTTACTAAATATAACATACATCAAACTGCATTTTGAAAAGAAAGAGGAAAAACATTCAGCTTTTTGTCTCTTTTTTTCCCCTCCTTCCTTCTTCTCAGTTGTCCAGCCCTCCAGCCAGCTAACAATATATCAGATTACAGGCAAAAGAAAGCAATTCTTGTATTTTATAACCAAATAGTCAATACTTCTTAAATCTTTTTTCCTTCTTGTCTCAATCTATATATATAAAGAAGAGCGTATGTATGTGTGTATGTATGTTTGTTCCACATAGGCTCCGCAACGCCTGGACCGATTCGCGCCAAACTCGGCACGCGGGTGCCTTGGCCCCCCCGAAACCATCGCTGCGTGGTTTTGGAACGGATCGCGCCCCCACGGGCGCGGGTACAAGCAAATTTGTGGTTCTCTGTGGGTGGCTATGGGCTGAGCCGAACATTCCGAGGCTCTGATGATGTCATGATGAGATGCAAAGTACATGCAAATGACATGCGGAATCTTCAGGCAGCAACTGAACTCTTGACAGTTGAAGACAAACAGCAGCAAACAGGTTTCACGCAGGCAAACCGATACAATGTGTTCTGTGGACATGTGGGCAGTCCCTGCTTGGCAGTGGACAGTTGGCACAAGGTGCTGTGGCTGTTGAAAGTTTACTTTCTCTCTGAAAGTTTACTTTCACTGTGTAATGTAAGGCAATTGGCAGGTGCAACCAAAGGCTACAAAGATGAAACAACAGCGTACACAGGAAACACCTGAGGGGGAAAAAGAAAAAAACTTGCAACGCTACATCACAGAGCTGCTACATCTAGAGCAACAGAAACAGTACAGCAGCGTGACAAGACTCCACGATAAGAGAGACAGAGCTGCTACATCTAGAGCAACACAAACAGTACAGCAGCGTCACAAACAACTACAGGATATGAAACAGAGGGCTACTACACCTAGAGCAACAGAAACAGTAGAGCAGCAGGGATGGGACATATCAACACCTGGGCACACATGTGAGTGGGGGTGGGGTCAGGGATGGGACATATAAAGACCCGGGCACACATGTGAGTGGGGGGAGGGGTAAGGGATGGGACATATCAAGACCCGGGCACACATGTGAGTGGGGGTGGGGTCAGGGATGGGACATATAAAGACCCGGGCACACATGTGAGTGGGGGGGTCAGGGATGGGACATATCAACACCGGGGCACACATGTGAGTGTGGCGGGGTCAGGGATGGGACAGATAAACACCTGGGCACACATGTGAGTGGGGGGGTCAGGGATGGGACATATAAACACCCAGGCACACAGGTGAGTAGGGGGGTCAGGGATGGGACATATAAACACCCGGGCACACATGTGAGTGGGGGGAGGGGTCAGGGATGGGACATACAAACACCCGGGCACACATGTGAGTGGGGGGGTCAGGGATGGGACATATAAACACCCGGGCACACATGTGAGTGGGGGGGGTCAGGGATGGGACATATAAACGGGCCATCTGTAGCCTGGTGAGTGGGGGTGGGGAGGTCAGGGATGGCACCTATAAACACCCGGGCAAAGCCGGGTACATAAAAGCTAGTCTATATATATAAAGAAGAGCGTATGTATGTGTGTATGTATGTGTGTGTGTATGTTTGTTCCACATAGGCTCCGCAACGCCTGGACCGATTCGCGCCAAACCCGGCACGCGGGTGCCTTGGCCCCCCCGAAACCATCGCTGCGCGGTTTTGGAACGGATCGCGCCCCCACGGGTGCGGGTACAAGCAAATTTGTGGTTCTCTGTGGACGGCTATGGGCTGAACCGAACATTCCGAGGCTCTGATGATGTCATGATGAGATGCAAATGACATGCGGAATCTTCAGGCAGCAACTGAACTCTTGACAGTTGAAGACAAACAACAGCAAACAGGTTTCACGCAGGCAAACCGATACAATGTGTTCTGTGGACATGTGGGCGGTCCCTGCTTGGCAGTGGACAGTTGGCACAAGGTGCTGTGGCTGTTGATAGTTTACTTTCTCTCTGAAAGTTTACTTTCACTGTGTAATGTAAGGCAATTGGGCAGGTGCAACCAAAGGCTACAAAGATGAAACAACAGCATACACAGGAAACACCTGAGGGGGAAAAAGAAAAAAAAACTTGCAACGCTACGTCACAGAGCTGCTACATCTAGAGCAACAGAAACAGTACAGCAGCGTGACAAGACTCCACGATAAGAGAGACAGAGCTGCTACATCTAGAGCAACACAAACAGTACAGCAGCGTCACAAACAACTACAGGATATGAAACAGAGGGCTACTACACCTAGAGCAACAGAAACAGTAGAGCAGCAGGGATGGGACATATCAACACCTGGGCACACATGTGAGTGGGGGTGGGGTCAGGGATGGGACATATCAAGACCCGGGCACACATGTGAGTGGGGGTGGGGTCAGGGATGGGACATATAAAGACCCGGGCACACATGTGAGTGGGGGTGGGGTCAGGGATGGGACATATAAACACCTGGGCACACATGTGAGGGGGGGCAGGGATGGGACATATAAATGGGCCATCTGTATGCCTGGTGAGTAGCTGGGGGTCGGGGATGGCACCTATAAACACCCGGGCGAAGCCGGGTACATAAAAGCTAGTATATTCATAAAATTCTTCTCAATAACATAATAGTCTTTAGCCTTATAACATAGCACTCCATAAATTTGCAGCTGAAAAAACGGGAGGGAGAACCAATAGAAACCTTCTTGTTGTGATGTCATCGTCTCAGATTCTTTATTAATGTCCGATCGTAAAAGTTCGTAAAAGGCCAAAATAAATACTTCCTTTAAAGCCCTGTTTAAAATTTGCTGCTTTCCTTGATACCCTGCTTGTCTCACAGTTATAAATCACAAGCATAGTTCAGCTTGCATTTTTAAGATGGTCGTTCCTTCCTCTTAAAATCCTCACGATGTCATCCATTTTTGGGCAGGAAAAGATACTTCTTTTTATTCTTTTTTCCTCTCATATCAACGTTTAAAATTAAGTCCTCCATTAGTTTTGATAGATTTTTCCAAATTCTTTAATCAAATGCTGATATATTCCAGCTTAAGTCCAATTGTTACAAATACAGCCTTAAGATGCTTATAGCCACTTCTTCAGACACGAAAGTTGATCCTTCTGCATACCTCCAGCACATTATCATTAATTCTTAGTTGACATTAACGGTTAAATTTCCCTTGTATATATTTATTTTCCTCCATCTTCCTCCTGCACAATGCTCTTATCTCTGTCATGGGGTCATAACAGAGGTTAAACTTACAGTTCTAATCATTCCAGCATGTCCGTGATGTTTGCTTTCTCCGAGCCTGTCAGCACTGTGTCGGCAATCCAGTAATGGCATCGATTGTGTCCTTCGCGTTCAGACAGCTGGAAATCCCTCTGGATAGCCAAGTCCTAGAGGGCACCAGCCTAGTGTCTGTTGCCCCCAAAACCCTCTCCTGAGTTTTTGGGTGAGAATTGCCCCTCTGGGGGCTCTCAAAAGAATAAAGGCGTTGAATCACAACTCCCACAGATAAGTTGTGCGTCCATGTCCGTGCCGGGCAGATACGCCCTCCCCTGCACAGCATTTCTGAAAGCTTTAGAAAGTGCAGAATCTCTATACAATTGTTTTCTCACTTGCAAGTGAAGGACTTGAAAATGGAAAAACCGAGTGAAGATACCCATTTTGGTCCAACAGTCATGGGCAGAGTGATAGAACACCTGCTTTGCATGCACAAAATCCCAGGTTCAATCCCCAAGGTTCAATCATCAGTTTGAACTGATGATGACCCAGGTGTGAAATCCTAGAGATCTGTTGTCATTCAACATAGACTATACTGAGTTAAATGGAGCCATAGCCTCACCAACCATGAAGTACTTTCATATGCTGATATCTACTGATATCATCTTCATAAGCTGGTATCTTCTACTACTGAAAGGCTTCCCTTTTCTGTAGCCCAGGAAAGGCTGAAGCAAGAAGGGCATTTACTGTTCCGAGCATATGCTGAATGGAGAAGAGCCTTCAAAAAGCAAAAAATCCATAGAACAAATGCTTGGGTGTACAAGAGCAATGGAAAGAGGATATAGAAACAATTGCGTAGTAAGTCTCTCAAGAAGGCTGCTCTCGCACCTATCTGTAGGCGATCCATAGATGGTATGTGCTGTATGATCTTCCAATGTACAGTTGTAACATGCTCATTCATCTACGCTGCAGAAGTCTATTCACGTCTTACAAGCCCAAAGGAAAATAGTTAAGGCTGTAATCCTGTCCACACTTACCTGGGAGCAAGCCCCATTGACTATAATGGGACTTGCTTCTGAGTAGATGTCCATAGGATTGGGCTCTAAGTTATGTGCACTTCAGGTACCAGTCATGCAAACAGATAAAAGTATATTCATTTTCATTGCATCATTATAGGGACTAAGGCTTCTATGGTCGGAATTACTACCTAGCAAGAAATTTGTGTTCTAGTTATTAGGCCACTCACACATTCTTGATAGTACCCAGATGTTTTGCCTTAACTTTGCAGGGCTTTCTCAAGGGAATAAAAACGAAAAGGTAATCATTAAAATAGGGGGAGGACACAAAAGGAAAAGAAATCCAGGAATGAATAAATAGAAAAGAAATAAAGAAGGGGTGACTGTGGGCAGGCTTCTGGGGGGAGAGTGCGGGTTCCCTCTTTTCAAAAGCCCGGCCATGCTGCCACTTTCAGAAGTGACATCACTTCCTGTTGTAATGTCACTTCCGGGGCATCATTTTTGCCCTCGGCACTGGGCCACATTTTCATTAGCTATGCTGCTGAAGCAATCCTTTTGAAAATTCTAGATTTTTTTCCTCCTCAGTGTATAGAAATACTATATAGTGCTGCTGCTAATACCTTGGATGTCTTGGGGGACAGATACTTACCTGTATGTTGGAGGAGATACTTACCCTTTGCTGGATTTTGGACATCCGGTGGAGTCACATAAGAACAGCCCCACTGGATCAGGCCAAAGGCCCATCTAGTCCAGCTTCCTGTATCTCACAGTGGCCCACCAGGTGCCTAAGGGAGTTCAATAGACAACAAGATGCTTGCATCCTGTTGCCACTCCCTTGCATCTGGCATTCTGAAGTAGCCTACTATTAATGTAAGGAGGTTGCCCAACCCATCATGGCCTATAGCCACGATAGACTTTTCCTCCAGAAATCCATAAAGTCCCCTTTTAAAGGCATCTAGGCCAGATGCCATAACCACCTCCTGTGGCAAGGAGTTCCATAATTTAATTACCTGCTGGGTAAAGAGTATGTCCTTTTATTTGTTTTAACTCTCCCAACACTCAATTTCAGTGGATGCCTCCTGGTTCTGGTATTGTGAGAGGGGGAAAAGAGCATCCCGCCATTGACTCTATCCCTCCCGTGCATGATTTTGTATGTCTCAATCATGTCCCCCCCCCCTCAGGTGCCTTTTTTCCAGACTGGGTAGACACCTTCATCGAATTGTCCACCAGCACCCCCAGATCTCTCTCCTGAGCTGTCACAGACAGCTTAGAACCCATTAGCCTATAGGTGAAGTTTTGGTTTTTTGCCCCAGTGTGCATCACTTTACACTTGTCTACGCTGAAACGCATCTGCCATTTGGCTGCCCATTCCCCCAACTTGGAGAGATCCTTCTGGAGCTCTTCACAATCCCTCCTGGTTTTCACCACCTGGAATTCACCACCTGCACGCCGTCACACTGTTCTCATTAATTATGCAACAGCTTATTAGAGGAGGCAAAATAATAGGCAAAGAAGACTCTGATACTTATTGAGGAAAACCAAGAGGAAGAAGGCCAAAATCCTGCAGGGAGACTGACATTGCTGGCCTACGGGATGTGTGTATCAACAGGGAGAGATGCTCCCGGCACCGCACTTCCCCCTCCCCCGTGATGCTGGCTTTTCTCGCTTTGAAAAAAAGGGGCGGCTGTTAGGCTCTGTGCCTGAACTTGCTCCCTAACCACTCCGAGCGTTCGCGAGCCACTGCCAACGACTGCCCCCCTTTTTTGCCTTTTTTAAAAAAATATTTACATTTTATGTACCCCGCGGGTGGGTGGGAAGAGTCTACATTTCCAGCCTGATGGGTACCCACACTTCCCTTGTGCTCTCTGCAGGCACGTCCTCCACAAGGAAGGAGAACCATCATTAAATTTAGCGCGAGGCCAAACTGGCGAAGGAGAAAGCAAGATACTATGAGGCAACGACTTCTTGCTTGCCGCCCTCCCATCTACGACCTCAAGTCGTTCCTTCCAGCATCGAAGGAGGGGGCGGGGCTTTATCTCATTAGCCCCGCCTGCCTTTGTGAGCCGCTGTCCGTCTTGGTTATGCTCGTTGCTGCCTTTTTAATCTCCTCAAGTGGCTCCCTGGCCAGAGTCAGGAAGGCGGCAATAAGAAAGTCAGTTATTACTACGGCAGTGGGTAAGGGGGCGAGGAGGGGCGTTGGCATAGGGGCGAAGAGTTGGACACGACTTAGCGACTGAACAACAAGGAATTCCTGGTTGGATTAGGCCCTGGTTGGATTTATATAGTCATGTTCCACAAATGTGAGCTACTATGGTAGCCTGGCATTATTTGGCCACCAGCTCTTACCTCCTTGCTAACTGCTTAGGGTAGGGCATGGATTCAAGTGCTGTGTAAAGCCAGAGATGGAGGCAAAAATTGAAAGCAGGCACATCAGATGGTAAGTCATTGCTTAGTTTAAAACTAAGCTTGGCCCTCCTTATCCCTTGGCCCTTATCCCTCCTTGGCCCTTGGTTGGGCACCTGTGGATTTGATTCAGTGTGGGTGCCAACCTGTGGCTTCAACCTCCTTGATGCAACTGGGCCTTTCAGGAGGTGCTCTTAGGAGCAAGGATTTTGTGCATGGCCTTCTCGGAAGGCCTCCCAGAGGCTTCTGAGAAACACTTTCAGTTTGCTGAGAAACCAGAATTGCCTCGGAGGTCTTCTGAAGTGCCAGGGAGCTGAAGTGTGCTCAGCTTCAAAACCCAAAAAGTAGAAGTTGTGGGGGGTTGTTTTTTCCCCTAAGTGGCCATTCTGAGGCCTGCTGAAGCCACAGGCGGCTGTGCATGGCCTAAGCGGGCTTCAGAAGAGCCTCTGGAGGCAACTGGAGCACAGCTCTGGTCACCTTCGGAGGCTTCATGTTGGACTGAATCTGGCTCAACGCAGGTCCGGGGGAACCAAATCAGCGGATAATTAGGCTCAAACTGTATTTGGGAAGGGGAGCAAGGGCTGATTTCAGATCTTTCCCTGCTCTCCCTCTGCAAACCCTTTCAGGGAGGAGGAAACATTAGTGAGTGTGAACCATCAGGTGCCATAGAAAGCATTGACTGCATTTCTCAGCTAGATTGGATTGGGGCCCAGCTCTCTCTTTCTTCAGTAATCTCTTTTCAGGTTCCTGGAGAATATCTGGTTCAAAGGAGCCTTGACCTAGGGGAGGGACCTTTGAGGCTTTTCTAATCTGGGATGCACAGGGAGCCCCTCCCCTCAGGAAGACTTTCAACCTGCCTGCCTGAGAGGGAGGAGCTTCCCATTTGACAAGGACTGACCCTGCCATGAAGCCACTGAGAAGGTAAGCTCAAATCTCCTTGTTTTGATGCTATAATAGTAAAATTGCTATCTCTTAGAACAGTGGTTCCCAAACTGTGAGTCAGGACCCGATTTCCGGTGGGTCATGTGAAGCTTGCTGCCACCATTTTGAATCTCCGATTTCCAGCATTCCTGCAAGTGGGGTGTGTGCTCTACTGTGGATTTTGCTCTCTTGTCCTGGCCTCATCTGCATCCATCAGGCAAGCCTGGACCCAGCATCCCTGTCTGAAATCAAAAGCAAATGGCTTCATCAGAGGGAGCAAAGAGGGGCTGGCTAGAAAGCGTGCTTGAGTGACTTAGCAGGCTCAAATCACATGTAGCTAAATCAGACATTCCATAACAGGTCTTGGGGCTCAAAGGAGAAAGTAACTCACCCCCTAGTAAGGGTTAGCAATGTCTGATTGCCTCCCCCCCCCAAGTTGGTCTGATCTACACTTTCCACAATGCTGCCAGTTCTATGCGTCTGATCCTTGAGGAAAGGGTGCAGGACTCCCACAAGTGCCACTATTGCTGCTGCTGCTTTGGAGAGCTGCCAAGCTTTAACAACTACTGAAGTTACTGCAGCAGAGTGTAAGCTTCCAGCCAGCAGCAGTAGTGAGCAAATCAACTTCTGTAGTATAGCTTGGTGAGAACTGTTGGGTGAGAATTAGCTTGGCTAATTGATTGCCAAGTGATTGGTGATCAGGTCAAGAGTGCATTCAAAAGGAGGAGGGGATAGTCTCTGCAGGACAAGTTAGTTCATAGATGGGAGGTGGCAATCAGAGAATTTTGTATCACGTTTACTAATGACTTGCAGCCACTGAGATACCACTTTCAGCAACTTTGCTTGATTATGTCTTCTCCCTTCCCCCATTTTATTTTTATTACTCTGTTTGGAGAGCGAGTGAGGGAGGGAGGACAGAAGGGGCAAAAACGTATGTGTGACTACAAGCTCTCACTTGCTGATAATGGTAGCCAGGAGGGAAGCCAACAAATCCTTGATTTGATTTGCTCTTGAGTGATTTGCTCAATCACCTGATTTGCTTAAGAGCCGAGTGCATGCCCCACTTGCACATATACAGGGGTGGGCATGTGGAATATGGTTTCTTGATAGCTAGTTGCATTGGAGATGGCAGGGGACACAATGCTAAATTCTTCACTTGCAAGTTGCTGTCCTCCTGAAATACTTCTAAGAGCCCAATCCTATGTCTGTCTACTCAGAAGTAAGTCCCATTATAGTCAATGGGGCTTACTCCCAGATACATGTAGATACCGATTGTAGCCTCATTTACTTGTCACATAGGAGAGGAGGATTCTAGATCTGTATTTGTGAAATACTTTCCAGTGAATCTGAATAAGAGAACATGCTGATTTGGAGTAGCTTCTATCCTGCTCTCTTCAGACTCCTCTGATTATAGATGATGGCTTGGGTCTGATTTCTTAGATATAACTGAAAGCCAGGAACTATTTCTTTCTTGGTTCAAAATCCCCAACCATCCTGAGGGATTTACTATTATTCTTGGTTTTCAACCAGTTTAAGGCAATTATGCTTATCTTTAGTCATGGTATTGTGTCTTTCAGAATCTGTGCATGAAATTAAGAATAACATTTTAAGAGGACTTGTGTATTCATTAGGTTTTGTGTTTTAAAAATTGATTGCTTGTGTTTAATAAAACTAAACCCAAGCCATGGTCTGGTGTCTTTACTGGGGTGCGTGAGGGTAAATAGGCAACTTCAGAGTGTCAGATGCAAGGGATTGGCAGCAGGATACAAGTATCTTGTCATCTGGTGGGCCACTGTGAGATACAGGAAGCTGGACTAGATGGGCCCTTTTCATGATCCAGTGAGGCTGTTCTTATGTGGCATGATGTATGCACCAGATTGTATTGAACACGGGAAGTTTGCTCTCAAGACAGCAAATATGTTGAGTGGGGAATTGGCAGGGCTGTTCCCCAGAATGATATTCCTTGCTTGTCAGTGAGGTGACACAGTTTTCCTTTTGTTTAAAGCGATGGGGAATGACTCCTCAGGCAACTGTACCAGAAGGCCAACATAGCTCTTTAAACTTTACACATGCACTCCCAAAACCTCAGCCCAATCCCTTCCCCTTTCATTTGAGCTAGCTACATGATCTCTGCTTGCTGACATCACATCTGGCACTTTCCTAGATCACTTCTGGCTCAGATGTCATGATGTCACTCCCTGCCTAATAACCACTTCTAGCCCCAGGTGATTCCTCCTTGATTATCATTCTCAAAAGTGGGTACCAGTCCCAAAAGGTTTCCAAACCATTGTCTTAAAATACATGAATTACCGGTAACTTGGCCTGCTACTGTGTCTCCCCTGACAGCTTGGGTGGTGGCCTGGAAGCCATGTTACTGGTGGCTGCTTAAACAAGACTCAAAGGGGAAGTTTGAAACATCAATTAAGGGTTTTATTCAAGTAAACTGCAAAATAGGAAATGAAAAAATAGGAAATCCAGAAATCTTGAGCAATGGACCAGAGAGTCACACAACAGCCTACAAACCACTGGTTATCCCCCCCCCTCCACTGTGCTGCCTGGTCTTGTGCAGCTGCCTTCTACGGTGTCAGCCCAAAACTCAGACTGCTTCCAGATCTCTGGCTTCAGCTATCTGAAAAAAGAGGTGAGGATAATAGGACTATTCAATCCTTTACAGTACTGAGGCAGAAATAAAAGCTGTACCTTTCTTGCTAGTTTCCTGATAGATTAACCACCTCTTAAGAGGACTGGTGGCAGGTTAACAGCAAAGAATGACTTTCACCCCCCTTTCAACTTCATGCCGACATACCACTGAACCACCACGTTAATTCTCAAGCTGAACACTGCAATCATGGTAGGGCTATACTATGTAATCAGACTAGTCTGCTTTGGGAAGATGGCAGACCCGCAGGGGCAGTGCTGCTGCTTTCCCCAAGTACTCTAGAAAACACACAGTGGTGGCTCTGCTCCTGCTGGTCTGACTTCTTCCTTTGTTCCATTTATTGCTGTGGGCACAGAGTGGACTCCTCTTGCTCCAGCAATTACAAAACAGCAGTCCAGAAGGGATGTTTTTCCTTGATCTGCTGGTTTGTTTTTAAAGTTACCAGTGGATGGAAGGGCTTAAACTATAATGGTGCATCTGAGTGAAACAGAAAATACCTGAGCCAGAGGAGATACTAGGCTTGGGAGCGTGTGTGCAGCAGTATCGTAGCTGGGACTGACTTATATAGATCCTACTAGCCTCTAGTATGCAAGCTAGACTAGAACCAATCAGCACAGGAATACAGAGCACACACATGATTTGTGGTTGGAGGGTACATTGATCAATAGCCAACAAGTGTTCATGAGCGTAATGCTTTTTAATGTTTGAATCAGATGACACCTCAAGCTTATCCCCCTATCCTTTGGGAGAGAAATATTCCTATGTAGCACAAAGGAGCTCTTAACTGTGCATTCAGAAGTTAGCAATTTTGGGTTTCATAGGGGAAGTCATATGTTCAGAGAGCCTACTTTTCCCCAGCATTCATCAGCCTGACAAATGTAAGCTTTTATCCCTTTTTAATAGCACAATAGTTTTCAAAAGTCTAAATTACCTGTAGTGTAAAACATCAGAACTAGAGAAAGAAATGAGACAGAACCTGTTGGAATAATAAAATTTTGTATCCAGTACAGCAGCAGCAACAGCATCAGCAGCAGCAACATGTTTAAGAGAATGAAACTCAAATTATCCAGAGGTAGTTGTGGATGAAGGAAAGCGAAAACCTGAAAAGATCACATATTTTTATAAAGACTACTACAGCGAACACACTATCTGTGCTATTTCCAGTGGAGAATGAATTGCTGAACCCATTGAAAGACGGAGGGAGTAGGTCTGCGATCTTGTCTTCCTTGGTCTTGGTAAAGTCTCCTTTGGCTTCAGAAGATCTTGCATTCTTCCAGGCCATGTCCATGCTGAATTACTTGAGCACCAAGGAAGAGAGCTTTCAGTTGTAGGTCCTCACCTGTAAGTCCCCCTTACCTGGGAGCTGGAAGCTAGCAGCTAGGGTTCCTGACCGGGCTGGGTGAACGTTATGTTTCCTGGCTCTCAACTGCCACCAAGTCACCTCCCTCCCAAACAATCAGAACTATTTTAAATTATTTATATCCTGCCTTTCCCTCAGGTGACTAGTTTGGGCTAGATTGCAATACAGCCCACAAGAATGCATAGGCATACTGCAGGAAGTCATATTCTTGCTATAGGAAACGCAAGATAACATCCTCCAAAACCAGTACGCAGAAAAGTAGTTTACAGTGGGTAATTCCTACTCTCCCCCCCTTTTCAATGCTTTGGCTCTACACTCACTTCCCAGAAAACGCCCACAACCCAAACCCAAACACACAGTGCTCCCAATTTTTCTTGGTGGGAAAAGTTTCTGCCAGTCCCATGTATCATCCTTTGGGAGGATAGTATATTCTCTCTAGAGGAGAGATCAGGGGAAACCAGGCTGTCCACTCTTCAACATGAATAAGTGGCTAATATAAAGAGACATATATACCCCTTTATCTGCAAGGAGTGTACTGAAACGACAGGCCAAAAAACAGATATATAGAACTATATGAACTGGTAGGCTAAAATTTTAACCCTGTCAGATAAGAGGGGAACACAAGATACATGGTTCTCCCATTAGAACATTGCATCAACAAATGTGATGGCTGATCTGTTTTACACTGTACTCCAGTGTTGCTGTTTTGACTGTAAGAACGTTGCGGGGCGGGGGAGTAGGGACAGGAAAGGGGTGAGGATTCTTTGTTCCTTCCTCAGTCCCAGATTTCGACAAGAAATAGGAAAACTGAATTGTGAGGTAGAATCAGCAGACTTATTTTCACTGCTCCTCTTCTGATGACTCTTGGGAGATGTTGACCTCTTCTTCATCCTTCTCCTGCACAGAAGAAAAAGTGTTGAAAGCCCAAGCATTACATTTATTTTGGTTTGAATAGATGCATTTATTTATAAATTGAATAAATGCATAGTTCTTCCACTTTGAGGTACCAACAACTAAAATTGAGAGGTGCAGAGGTTCAAGATAGTTCCTACCAGATAGTTTCTCTGATACAGAATGTCTATTCCCACATCTCTGGGGCTAGGAACTGGCTATATTGCACATATTTAAATGCATTCGACATTACTACTTCCATGACCCAACATGGGTCTAAGCAGTTGCACCCTGCTTCAAATAAAGTGTTGGGATCATGCTCGCAGCAGTGGTGTGCCTGGAGAAGAAGTGCTCTGGGTGGGACAAATGCCGGGGGGTGGGCTCCACAACTACTCCCCCACTGCATTTTTTAAACCAAAGAATGTTTTTTTTTACCACCACCCCCAAAAAATAAAAATAAAAATGGAGGCCTTCAAAGGGCTGGGAAGGATGCAAGCTTTCTGGCAAAAACTGCAAGTGACATTTTTAAGCTTTGGGCCGACTGCGTTTTTTTTTTTGCCCTGGACATGACAGATGGCAGCAGTGTTTTGTTCCTGGCCCTGGGCTGCATAGGGGCCAGGATTGCCACTGGCTCACAAGGAAAACCTACATAGAGATAGCCAAGGGATGATTTTCCCAAGCTCTTTGCCACGAACTACCTTCCATCCTTTTCTTGCTTCAGAGAAGCAAATAAGAGTCACGTTGTCTTTTCAAATCAATGCTGCAGCTTCTTGGTAGAAAATGCAATAAACATGGCAGAAGTTCATTATATTAGATAGTCAACTGTGAAAACACTCAAGTATGTGAGAACCTCTCATTCCCAGCAACCCCACAAAGCCATCTCAGTCAGATACAATCAGTTATGGAAGAAGATAGGTATCTCATGTAGTTATAGTGACAAATGTCCACTCACACTATCATTCGTATGTAAAAATATTATAAAGCTTCTGCAGAACGTATATTCAACTCGACATGCATGAACAGTGCAAGATGCAGACTAAAAGGTAAAGGTTTCCCGAATGGTCTAGTTATGACCAACTCTAGGGTGTGGTGCTCATCTGTTTCTAAGCCAAAGAGCCAGTGTTTGTCCGAGGACAAGTTTCCATGGTCATGTGGCCAGCATGACTATACGCCAAGGTGCACAGAACACCATTGCCTTCCCACCAAAGTAGTACCTATTTATCTACTCACATTTTTTACGTGCTTTCAAACTGGGACAAGCGATGGGAGCTTACTTCCTTGCAAGGTCTTGAACTGCCAACCTTCTGGTCAGCAAGCTCAGCAGCAGTGGTTTAACCCGCAGTGCCACCACGTCCCAAGATACAGACTAGGCACAAATTATGCATGAGGTGGATAGAGGGATGTTCTTTTCCCTCACATACAGCACCAAAAACAGGGGCCATCCACTAGATAGGAGTATTGGGACAGATACAATTTTTTTTTACTGAGTATGTAATTAGTTTGTAGAACTCCTTGCTACAGGATGTGGTGATGGTCACTGACCTAGATGCCTTTAAAAGGGAAGTGAACAGATTATGGAGGAAAGATCACAAGCCATGATGGGTATATGGAACCTCCTGGTTTTCAAAGTAAATTACCTCAGAATGCCAGATGCAAGTGAGCAGCAACAGTATACAAGTGTCTTGTGTGCCTCCTTAGGTAGGTTTACCAGACATCCGTTTTGAGCGGGATTATCCGGGTTTAGGGAGGTTGTCCCAGTGTCCCGCCTGGTTTGAAGTCTATCCCGGTTTGCCCTGGACCCCATTTAAAGTGGAAGAGCATTTTTGTTGCTTATCAGGAAGGACTGAGGACTGCCAAGCAGAGGTGGGAGGGACACTAAAGCAATGCTGCTTTGCGGAAGCGAGGAGATCACAAAGACTGATGAGCAGAAGTGGGAGGGGCACTAAAGTGCGCGGGGCTCAGACTGCTGAGAGGGGCACTACAGTGTGTGTTTCTTTGCTTTTGAAAGTTAGGAGTCAACGAAGGAGTAAGCAAGCATGCAGCTGTGGAGGCTTTTCAAGTGGGCTACTTTCAGCTCCAAAATGTGGAATGTGTGTGAATGGAGAGGGGAGGCATTCATTAACCTCAGGAATGGAATCGGGAATGGATGCTGGTGAGACTTGGGTGGGTGGGGGCTGCTGGAGTCTCTCATTCAGCTGGGCTGATCTTTTTCAGATCCAAAACTTAAAGCAACAGCAGCCACCACCCCGTATGCTCAGTACTTTGCATGGTCTCTCTCTCTGCATCCAGGAGCCAGGAGACTGCAGAAGTGTGAGAATATGTACAAGTAGAGAGGGGAAGCCTAGGTCCCTTTAAAGGGGGATTGGACATAGTAATGGAGGAAATGTCCATGCACACTACAGGCAGTGATGGGCATGTTCAACCTCCCCAGCTGTACCCCATGCCAGGGCCAGGCAGCCCAAGGCAAGATTCAAGGCCTCAGAGGAGAGGCTGTCACTCCAGCAGGCAAAGAGCAGTACCCTAGTGGCAGGACAGCAGCCCCAGCCCAGAGAGGGACTACTCGGGAGGCAGGCAGGCCAGGAGAGTGGAGAACAAGCCACAGCTGACACAGTAGTTCCAGCCAGAGAGAGGCAGAGCCACAGCCTTTAAAAACCCCAGTGGCCTGTGATGACGGTCAGTGGGGCTTGGGCTATTGGCAAACCTCTGACAAACCTCACCAGAGAAGGAACTAAGGTGAGGCAGCCCTCTCTTCACTGACTGATTGAGGCCCTTTGTAAGGTGGGTCAGGGCTTCACCTAACTTGCTTCTGGGCCGGCCTGCCTTTTAGCGGCTGAAGTTCTGCTGGGGTGGTGTTTACCTCCCTGGCGCCTGGACAGCCCTCTTTGGGGTCTCTGATTTAGCTACTTCCCGCCCCCTGCATGCACTTCCTCAGCTTCAGCAATTGGGGGCGGGGGGAAGAGAGCAAAGTGTGGCTGGCTGTGTGACATTGAGAGACTCCTTCAGAATAATGTTTTTTTATTTGTAATTTTTTGTGAGTTTAAGCAACAGTGGAAGTTATTTACATTAGAAGTATGTTGCTCTTTTTTATTCAAATAGTTTATTTAAGGTGTGCAGAAATAATTTGTCACTGCTTAATTTTATATCATTTCTGACAACCAGGGAAGGGGACACTAACATTAGGGTGGAGTGGCACTTTCAAGATTTTCTACATCAAAAGTAGCACATGATGTGTTGTGAGTTGCCCATCCTTGGTTTAGAGAGGCACCAAAACTACAATGGGGAAAAGCACTTTGTTAGATGAGTGTGAGTGCCAGTGAGATGAGGCAGAAACCACAGGGGAAGATTGGGGTGCAGGTGCATTCAAAGGCGCATGTGCATGGGCGCCTATGTTTGTGTTCCATGTGGCATGCCAGGGAGGCAAGGCACTGCAGCCTCCCAGTGCCATGTTATGTGCTCTTATCCACAAGTATAGGGATCCCATTCAGCCCCATCAGAATCCCTCCTGGGTAAGTGCACACAGGACCAGTGGCCTCATCTTAAGATCATTTGTTTCAGCTTCCCCTCACACAAGGGTAGTGCTCTCCCTTTTCTTGCACGCTCTCTCTCTCTGCTAGGTTCCCTCTATAACTCTGGTCTCTCCCCCCAGCAGGCCTGAGTGGGACACAGGGGTGTGGGGAAGGAAGTGCCACAGCATCGACCTTGGCATTACCCAGGCAGGCCAGCTCTTATTTGGTGCAGAATTCAAACATCTCCTTCCTGAGTGGCAAGAGGTGAGCTAGTGGGTGCCTCCAGCCATTTTCACACCTGGAACACAGCCACCTTTGGCCTTTACCTGCTTATTGCCTGCAGATACTTCAGGCTTGGCACCTGCTTTACACCTGACAACAAGCAGGGAGATGGGAGAGACTGCTGTGAGAAACTTCCAGCAAACCCTGAGAGGAATAGCCCCCTTCTCAAATGTGCCACACCCCTGCTAACTGGGCAAGAGGCACTTTTCCAAGTGGTGTTTCTCTTATGCTTAGCAGAGGGAGAGTAATTGTCCCTCTTCACCCCTGCGCAGTCTTTCTAGTGGCTGTTGCTGGTGGTTTGCCTTTTTTTTTTTTTAAGATTGTGAGCCCTTTGGGACAGGGAGCCATTTAATTTTATTATTATTACTATTTGCCTGTAAACCGCTTTGTGAACTTCGTGTTGAAAAGCGGTATATAAGTACCTGTTGATTGATACCCCAACCCTTCTTATGCCCCGCTTATTCACTTGGTGGGTTGCCTTCCCCTTCTCTCCCCCCTTTCTTTCTGTGGACTGCCTGCTAAATAAATTCACCTGGGGCCCAATTTGATTCATGTCTACTCAGAAGTAAGTCCCATTATAGTCAATGGAACTTACTCTACTGTGGATAGTACATTGGTGGGCCATCTCCCCTTTTCTCTGCAGCCTGCCAGTTTCCATCAAATGAATTTCTTTCATTCTCCCTAGCTGGCGGGAAGGGTAGGCTTGCTCTTCTCAAATATCTTACATTGCAGTTTTTCAGGCTTTGAGTGATTCTCAGGGGTGGTGGCAAACTTTGTGTGTGCGTGCATGCGTGAGAGAAAGATGGGGCAAACGCATACCCAACAAATTAGCTCCAAATTACCTGACAGGGGCACAGGTTCCCCCAACAAGGGTTGTACACATGTGCGTATTTGCACTGTGCCTGGTGATACACCAATTGGTCCCAGTTTCAACTCTGCAAATTATGGTAAGTCTATCCTTAGGCATCTTCTGTTGGGCCACAACTTACAGGATGTTGGACTAGATGGGCCTTTGGACTGATCTAGCAGAGTTCTTATGAATGGGAAACCACTGCTGCTAGCTATGAGAAACATTTTCATAGAGTTATTACTACAGTTGTTTCACTATAGTTGTTACTGCAGCTTGTTCTGAAAGCGGAAGCCGTCTCTCATGTATAAGGTGAAAAGGAGAGCACCGAGCACACAAGCCAACAGTATACGGTTTTTTTGTAAGCCGTAATTCATCACATAAATATGGTTTCTAGATACAAGCATGCCCCGGTATCTTCTGGGATTTCACATGCACTGTGGATATCTGAAACAGAGGATAGCCTTTTTAAAGATAGGTGGACATTAGTGATTTTGCTGCATCACGGTAATGAAAGATTTGTTTAATGTTCCTCTATCTTTTTAACAGCATCCATGGTATCTGGATATTGAATCAGTCGATACCTGGGCACATTTGTATACCAAAAACCCATCATAAAGCTGGCTGGTGTCATACATACAAGCTGCCACAAGAGGGCTTCCACCATAAAAAAACCCCAAGTTTCAAAATCTTGCATTATCTCCACACCCTTTCAGCCCTGCCCTCCTCCTGCCAAAAACAAGTGGGAGTGGGATCTCTCTCAAAATACAAATCCTTTCAGAACAAGATGAGTCATGGCTGAGTGTGTGAGTGAGTCAGCAACCACCACTTCCTTGTATATTTTTTATGAATGAAACACGCATTTGAGCCACTGTGGAATGTGCCTGCCAAGTCTGTACTGCAAGTTCCAGACCTCATTTAGCAAAGGAAGGAAGTGACAGATGCTACTAACTTAGTATAGCCTTTCTCCACTTGCTGGAGAGACTGCTACAAGCAAACCGGCCTGCTAGCACAAGCTCACGTGGACAAGGCTGGCTGCCACTACTGGATGCTTTCCATTTCGGTGAACGTTTGGTCCAGAGCTGCTCCAGAGAGCACCTGCAGGTACTGCTTCGACAAATGTACAGCATTTCAAAGCCTAACATTTCACAGTCAAAGGAATCCACAGCTATGGCTGATATGAAACAGACATGTTTTGGGCTCTGCTAATCCCAAGCCTATTCCTGTCGCCATCAAGTCTTCCAAGCAGGGTTAGAAAGAGGAGAACATGATCTGGATATTTGAGTTACACTCGAATATGGACACTTGGCCATCATTGCCGAGTCACACTTGGTCAGCGAGGCAGCTGCAAGGCAGATCAGTAGCCATCACAGTTATTGTCAGATGTGGCCAAGACTGCTGGTCCCTGTGGCCAAACTTCTCACTCTGAAGAATCTAAACGCCAAATGTGTTTTCTTGTTTGTATTGTCCTATGCTAAGGTTGTGGTGGGGGTGGGGAGAAATTGAAACAAGCATCTTAGCAGCAAATCTGCTTGCTTGTTCTGGCATCCTGCTGCTGCTGCTGCCGCCTATTAGGAGTGCTTCCAGTCAGCTGCTCTGGCCGTGTTGCCCTACATTCACATTCAGCTCATATCTGGGGGCCAGGGACGGATCTGTGCTGTGGCGCCATCAACCACTTGTAAAGCTCTGGGTGGGAGGGGGAAAAAACAGCAGGTTTTTCACTCAAACAATGGCACACCTGCCCCGGGATTATTTTTACATTCATTTTAGGATTAGGCAACAAAATGTTGAACTGCTGCCCCAGCCCTGCAAGGACTTCTTACTGTTCAGGACTTCAGCCAATGGGGTGGGGAAGACTGGTCAGGTCTTGGCAGGTGGGACTGGGGGGGGGGAAGGCACTTCCCCCACCTTCCTGTTCTCAAGGGCTTTCTGCACTGCAACATACTAGACTGGGGTGTCAAACTCATTTTACATTCTGGGCCCAATAGCATTCTGAGGGCTGGAGGTGACATCCTTAAGCAGATGGTCAGAAATAAGCACTTTGTTCTTGCCTAAAAATTCAACAGTCGCAAATGACAGAGGATAAAAATGTATTTTCAAGATCCTGGCGATCCCAATTATCTCACTGGGAGAGCCCATTTATCGCATGAGCCACCCTTTCAGCAGCAGCACATGCCACAGCGCCACTTTGCAGCTCACTTGCAAAGTTATGCCTCAGCAGGAGCACAGCCTGCTTGATAACTGGGCTCTCCCAGTGCCTGGGCAGTGTCTCCCTCTCTCACCCCTCTTGGTTTGCCTCAGTACAGCAGAAATGCTGCTGAAAGGGTGGCTCTAGGAGAACCCAACTATCAGGGATACTGAATAAAGAGCTTCTGGAGGCTGCATCTGGCTTGTGGGCCTTATGTTTGACACCCCTGTTTGGAGCTTGCTGCAGGCTTCTGTACCCCCGTATTTTACAGCAAGTGGGGAACAGAACAGAAAAATGCTGAGGACAGAAACATGCTACCTTTTCCTTTCTCCAAGTAGTACACCCTTCTACAGTGCAGGGAAAGTGAGTTTACAGCACACACCCTGACCCTGCAGAACACTGGTGTAAGCTGTCGTCCCTTGACCAGGGCATCCCCTCTCCACCCTGCTCCCCAGCCTCAATTCTCCTGCCTTTCCCTTCAATTAACCACTTCAACATTGTGTCAGCTGCTCTCAGTCACAGACTTCATCAAGACTCACATGGCCTGCCATACCCTGGATTGCTTCAGATCCTCCTGCTGTCCCCCCTTGAGACTGCTCATCCTGCCCTCAGGAGACCACAGCGGAAAAGATTCAAGTTTTTAGTAGCACTGAGGAGACTGGCTCACTCCATTCACATTACAGCTATGCTCAACTGGCTTCTGCATGGGCTGAGAAATAAAAGGCTATTTTTGGTTGGCATGTTAGAAGCCATTGCAGCATGGTACCACTTGGTTTACTCCTCCTCTTTGCCATCTTTAGAGCATGTCCCTCTGTTAGAAACAAGTCACATATAGTCATTTCCCCGGGGGGGGGGCGGAGAAGAGTGAAATAGGGCTCAGTCTGCAACGACTGGGTTAACTCACATAGGATCATGTTTTAACAGCCCCCCATGCCAAGAATCCGAGTAAAAGTATAAAAGTTTAAAATAAGGGTTACAAACAGTTACTCATCTATTTATTAAAAAACTCCCCAAACAGCCCGAAGGTTTGCCATCCTACGCACATTAATCCACCTAGTGGGTCCAGACCCGCAGTTTGAGAAACACTGGTCTACGCTACTGTGATGGTTTATGCCCATTTCTTGGCTTTCTGGACCAAGCTTACTGCAAGAAGTTGCAGCATCAATTGAATTTGTCTCTTGAAGCAAGAAAGCTGTAGTGGGTGGAGGGAGCTAGTTACACCTAATAAACAATAGGATCACAAGTAAACATCACATCCCAGAGCCCAGTTCAGCAAGTATAGCAGCCAAATGAAAAGGCTGAGAATCAAGTAGTGTAGTTTTGAAGTGACAGTTTATGTGAAAAATGTCATTCGTAACAGCCACACAGATGGCACTTTAAAAGATTTGCATGATGCAATATACTGTACGCTCCTCTAGATCCAATTGTTACTTTCCTCATCAAAAAAGCCCACAGTTCACCAACAGACTGTTAAGTTCCATTGTGTTTGGTGGGGCTAACTCCTAGGTAAGTCCTGTAGGACTGCACCCTAAGTGCAGAGAGCCTTCAGCTAACTGAAGTGCCTAGCCTCTTTTTCCTTTGAAGAGGAATACTTACCGACTTTTTGGGTCGGCCTCGGCCTCGAGGTTTCCTCCCAGTTGTTACAGCAGCCTTCTAGAGAGAAAAGAGAAAGGTAAGCTTTAAACAAATCAAGATTGTGTACCATGACCTCCCTCTGGGAGAGTTAGCGACTCTCCAAGAACTTAGCCTTAGGCTGCATACTCAGTCCACACCTCCTTGCATATGCCTTACCAATATGGACTACACCGTGTTGGCCATTACATCTGGAAACTTGAAACCTGAAAACTATGGTTGGTACCTGCACTCCTAGCCAGAACTAGCAACCATATTTAAAATCATGGCTTTCAATTATATTTTGGAGAATACACAAAAAACATGGTTTACCAGTTCAGATGCAATGACAAACCATGGTTATAGTGGACAGGAACTGAATCAGAGAATGAATGGAAAAAGATAATGCATGCCTACGCATAGAATGACTACAGAGTATAGAGACTCCAGAACGTATATCCTAGAGTTAATATAGAACCTTAGATTTATTATGCACACCCACCCACCACAGCTGGCAAGAAAAAAAGTTACCCAAACCCTCAATGTACTCAAAAGGAGGACAAACTTCAACATCTCACGAAGTTTAAGCTAATCTCACAATCAAAGGATGTGACTCATAGGAGCTTTGAATACTTTGGGTTGGCAATAGTGTCTCATCTGGCCTTCCTCTTGCCTTTTGGGTTCAGTGCCACAAGTCCCCTCCCTTGTCATCCCCTACCATCACAGTGATTTCCAACAGGAGCCATCTGGGCTCCAGCCCCATGACTCAAATATGCAGGATATGAGTCACGTGTTTTCAAAACAGGTTTGAAACCAAACACACACTCCGCTCAAAGAGCTTTGAGAATGTCCCTCCCTCCCCCTATTTTCCCTAGTGTTTACATATTGTGTCTTCAGAGACAGATCTCTGAACATAGGAGATCACATCTCAGTGCTCACCTTGAACTCTCAAGACTTTGTGACGGATTGGAAGCTCAGGAGAGTACTGTGGCAGCATCTGATAACATGTCTACCCCACCCACAGCCCAATCTAGTTCATCTGCAGTGGAGCAAGTTGTGGCTGGTACTGCAGCAGCACCACCATTCCAAGGAAAGGCTTGAGTGCCAGGCATGCCAAGTCCATGTCCTCCACCCCTGGCAGACAATGGACTAGCAGGATCAGGGTGGATGGCATGGTATGAAAGTATTTGAAAGACTATAGATAAATAGCTTTCATGGCACCTCCCTCTCATTCTGGATTTGTGATACAGCTACAACCTATAGGGAAAAACTGAACCGTATTAAAGGAAGAGCATCAGGGATGACCTGCTGCCTTGAAGTATGTCTGTCCCAACCTCTGAAGCTGCTATAGATCCAGAAGGTCTAAATACTGCACAAGGGGGTTGCAGGCAAAGCTGACCCTTCCTTGTCCCTAGAGGCCCTTGACCCTAGAGGGTCCTTTGCAAGGGACAGCTGGGAAAAGACCAAAAAATGCCAAGCACTTCTGCTGTGGAAGTGGAGAAAAGAAGGGGGAACAATGGTTACCCAACACCAAGATAGCAGAGGGAACATTTTGTCACACTTCACATTTTTGCTTCTTAACATACCAAACATTTCCTTCAAGTATCAAAAAGGTCTCCATTTCCAGTCAGTCACAGTTCTGAACGCAGAACGTTGGTCTCCAGCTTCTACTTAAATATTTCAACCAACTCAACTATGGAAGAATCCCTTTTACAAAGCCCAAGAGAAGAAAAACCATGCAGAGCAGCTGTAGGAAACCAGGTGCATGATGGGCAGAGGCAATCGCTTCCAGAACATGCTGATGCTCCCTTCCTTTGTGCTGATAACTTGAACAGATGGCAAGAGCTGGCGCTAAGCTGAGGTGTCCACTGAAATAACTTCTGTGGCCTGGCTGCTGATTTAGGGCTGGGCACCTGCTGTTCTAAAGCAGCTGGGCACTTTTAAGATGCTTCTTGGTATCTAAGGGAGGAAAAAGCACGCAAATGTGCCCTTTGTGAATTGGCCCAGTGTTTTGTATTAATACACACACACCAGCTGCGGAGCCATTTGTTTATTGCTTGCCACCTTCCCAACTTCATCTGATTTCAGCTGTAAGGCACCCACCAGGCATTAGGGCTTCTTTCTTCACTAGCCCAAATAATGATCTGGCCCAGTGGCTGCTATGCAGAACAAGAGACTGGGAGCAAGTTCTGACGGGCCATTCTACTCGAGAGAATCCCCCCATTCCCCTTCCACTAGTAATCAGGGCATATCTAGTCTTTCCTTATAGCTGTACAGACTCCAGCTGCCAGGACACACATTCACAAAGAGCAAATGTCACCAGCTGTCCAGCTAATTCCAACAGCTTCCACACAACACAGCTTAGATTTGGACGGTTGCAAGACTCCTGTATTTGTCCTACTTTTCCCCTCAAGCTTGAAAAAGCAAAACAATCCAGACTTAGACATTCTCCTGAAATAAAGAGTTTTACGGTTGACACAGGGCCAAAGTAGATGTTCTCAGCAAACGCAAGATCCCCCAGCTCATGTTGCCCAAGGTAACAGGGAATCTAGATGCAAGGGGAGGATCTGCATGGAATAACTGGGTAGTTAATCCCCCGCATGGCCACCAATTCTCCCTAGCAAATCTCTTCTTGCCTCCAGATAGTTCCTCCCTCATCCCAGCTGGGCTCACGATGAAGGAGGGGAAGAGGAAAATCTATTGAAAGTGATCTGCAGAGGAAAAGCAGAAAATAAAGGGGGGAAAGGCACTACAAATGCCTCCAGTCTCCATATTAGCATGAACTGGAAACCCTTTATTTCCCTTGTAATGTCTAGCTTTGCCCCGAGGCCTCCTGGAGTGGAATTTCATTTAAGATGAGCAGGGGAGGATTCAAAACCATGGTAAATACCTTTGCTCCCAATAAAACTCACTGCTTTGTGATCTTTAGTTGGCCCCAATAAAATGGTCCAGTAAGCCAATAAAAGCCTTTACTGAAAGAATACCTTTGACTCTTCCTACAGATGGTTCATGCTTTCATGGGAAAGGGACTTCTGTTCAAGCACCACTCCAGATGTGTCCTGTTTTTTGCATGTGGGGCTACAAGCTGCCAGGGAAGATCTCAGATCCCTTGCCCTGCAGAATACCTACCCTTCCCTTTGTAGTGGCCTTGTTCTTGCTCCCCTTTGGTCGGCCACGTGGTCTCTTCGGTGTTGGCGCCTCAGTTGGTTCCTGCTACAGAAAGAACAAGGCAGTAAATAGGTTATGTTTGTGTTTCTTCCCATCCCATTTCAAGTGCTTCCTGATCCCCAACCCAGAAACCTAGAGATAAAGAAATCTCACCAAGTTGCAATGAAGACAATTGATAAGCATGGCACCTACAGACCAGGTATGTAGTACTATAGTTCATCCCATTAACAACTGGAAACAAAATCTAGCTTCAAATATTCAGGTTTCCTATGTATTATCTAACTCCATTAAAAAAAGATCAACAACATTTCAAGCATGGCAAGACACATCAACTATGCCACAGTTTGGGTAGAGAATTGGATATAGTTTTTCCTATATGCAATTATTAATTTTTAACCTACCTTTTTACCCTGTATTGGGGCATCCAAGGCAGCTCACAGCATTTGCTACGCAGAGGAGATAGCTCTAACACTGCAAAGAGATGCACTTTGGGTCGTGCACTCTTCCTAAAAGATGGCAACCCACCAAATTAAAGGTAAAAAGCCCAGATCCCACATTGAAAAGGATAACAAGGTGTGCCTACAGCTTTCCAAAATCCTGGATGGTGTGGCGGTGCTATTCAGGTTTTTGGTAGCACTTGCTTGAATATTGAAGTACTGTACTACACAGCTGCAAAGAATAGAAGAAGGTGGTTCACCTCACACCCCATTTAAGTTAGTATCAAATCTGGAGTTGGCCCCACTAAATGGATTTCAGGAAAAAGGACGTTACTGGGCTGTTTAAGACAATGCCGATGGTTTGGTTTTGGAAGACAAACTTGTCTTCCTCCAACACTACCCGGATGTGTTATCTGGAGACTTAGTTTGGGACTTAAACACGAATTCCATCTATTCTGTAAAGTGTCACACAGCTACCGTTTCCAATTCAACTGCCACATTCCGTTTATGGCTGCAGCTATTAGCCAATCAGTAATCTAACACTAGCAGCTCTGTCTGCACCTCCTCCAGAGCAACTGCCTCCCTCCACCAGCTTGGGCAGATGGAAGGGGAGGAAAGTGGCAGCTGCTACTCTAGCTGGATTATAGCTGCTAGAAGAAGTGCCAGATCTGATTTTATGTAGATCCTAGAATAACCGCAACAAAGGCCAGCAATTAGGGCCCAAGACTTTGAAAAAAAGATGTCCCCCAAGACCTTTTACCTGTCCGGGGGGGGGGGGAGAAAGATGATAGAGAAATGCAGTAGATGCACACAAAGGATCCAGAAGACTGCAATTCCTTGCTAAGAGTATTGCCAGCTAAAGTCAAACCTTGGTGTGCTTCCTTGGCAGGTTAGTTAAGTGTGGAGAAAAATGTATTTGCAATTCCTAGAAGCCTGAACTAACCTGAGCTATATAGCTTAAAAAAGAAATTCTGTGGATCATACAGATCTTGAGGTAGAAGAAATCCTAGTGAAACTCTGACCTGGCAGGAGCCTTCCATTTAGCAATCAACTGCAAGACAGCTGTCCAAACAGGCTACAGTAAGGCCAATGCTCCCTACTGCACCACAGAGAGCCAGAATAGTGCAGTGGTTTGGGTGTTGGACAGGCCAGTCACTATCTCTCAGTCTCACCTACCTGACAATGGTTGTGAGGACAATGGGGGGGGGGAACTATGTATACCACCCTGAGCTTCTTCAAGGAAGAGTGGTACAAAAATGTGAATAAAGTATGTTCCCTTGCTCACTGAATCCTCCACCACCAATAGTCTGAGGTGTAGGGCGTAGCAGTGAAAATAGTGCTTGGGAAGATGGCACTTCAAAATGCAGGAGGAAACACAGCCCAGCCCACCACTGGAAGGAGTCAAAGGTCCAGTGGGACACCGTCCCAACTGCTCAGAGGGAGCCCTGAAACCCATCACTCCTAAGCAGCAGGGGATTGGGAAGGTTGAGATGACTAGAGCAGACAGTGGGATCAGAGAACGCAAGGATGAGCTAAAAGAGTGCTCTCCAAACCATTTTAGCACCGGGACCCACTTTTTAAAAGCTGTGACCCACATAGCGTCACTAGACAAAAAAGTGAACCAGAAAGATTAATACAGAAATTAATAGGGATGCTGTGCTCCTGAGATTGCTAGCAACCTTAGATATAGTATGTGTGTGTAGACATTTTGTAGACCTTCCTAGCCATGTTCAAGTTCTGTTCCCTTTCTATCATTCCAGGGTGCCCAGAAAGCTGAACGGGAGAGCAAGATGTGCAGGCCATCCCAGGTCAGACAAAGGGCTGAAACTGGCTTCACACATGATCTATGGCATGCCAATTACAACAGAAAATGTGGCATTTTAATTGGTCACATACCCCAGGGTAGCATTCCAGCCACAAGGGTAATATCTCAATCTGGAAAGCCTGCTGCTGCAATTTTCTTCTGCAAGCTGGGCAAAGATGCTTACAATTTTTTAAAAAAAATATTTCGGAAGTTTTTTCAACCCACCAAAAATGGGCTCACAAACCAATAGTAGGTCCTGATGCACAGTGGGTCAAACACAGCTTTGATGGGGCAATGCAAGCAGGGAGAAACTGGCCTTTTCCCAGAACTGTGTTACAGACGACAGTGTGGAGTCCTGTGACTCATTAAGAAGGCCTTGACAGTTCCAGGGATGAAGCTGCCTCAACTACAAATAATCTTCATTCTCACTGAGACCAGAATAACTACCGTATTTCCCCAAGTATAAGACGCACCAATATATAAGACGCACCTTAATTTTGGGGCTGGAAATTTGAAAAAAGATGTTCGTTCGCTCCCCTTTCCTGGAGGGGCTGCTGCGTGTGGAGTTGTCCTCCCCTCAGCCCCAGAGCACAAAGCAACTGGGTGCACGTCGACTCCTTCGCCCTCAGCAGCTCAGCTCCTCCGGCTGGAGGGCTCTCCTCTGGCAGAGGACAGCTCGGCCCTTTAAGACAAGCGGGAGCACGGAGAACCGTGCTCCTGCTTGTCTCAAAGAGCCGGCGAGGGTGCACGTGCCTTGTATAAGACGCACCTAGTTTTTAGCGCCCCAATTGTTTGAAAAAAGGTGCGTCTTATACTTGGGGAAATACGGTAAACCCTAGAGCAGAAGTATGGAATACAAGAGGCAAAAGGGAACACCACCCAGTGCCTGCCTGCCTACCAAGTGCACATAGTGCAAGTATGTTTTTAGGGTACATCATGTTGGGAGTTGGCGCAACTCCGTCTGCTGTCTAGAGGGGGTAGTCTAATGTCCAAAAGGGGAACTGTGATGTCCTGTGACCTAGACCCTTCTTACCTGTCCTCTCTGTGATACCTGCGGGGGTGTGGCCTTGACCTTCCTTCCTTCCCTTCTACTCTGAGCACACTCTTTTGTCCTCTGACCACCAAGCTGATAAGATGTGTATACCAAGGGCTCTGATGCCCAATGCCATCTTAAGCACACCTCCATGCACAGTGATTCAGCTGCAGGGCATTGCCTTCTAAGTGATAGTTGTACCTCTGATCCTAATCAGATGCTGTAAATATGCAATCGATGGAACTGTGAGTAAACCTTTCTTTTTGCATCTTTTACCAAGCCTCTGCCTGTGTCTTTTTGTTAATAGCAGTCAGCCTGGGTGAGGGAGGTTCCCGTGTGGTGATGCCCTAAGGGGGAAATCCGCTGCTTACCCTACTCTGCTTTCCCCCATCACCAATAAGATAATTTTCCAATACATCAGGGATGATAATGTTCCAAAGCTTGCACAGAAACTAACACACATATGTGATGCACATTTATGCACACTTGCAGTCGTAAGTGGACAAAAATCAGGGTCCCATTATGATTGCCAACAACATCACTTGCAATTGATCTCTCCAAAGGAATTGCTTTCATAAACTATGGTAAGTAAAACAGTACTCTGTACCAACAGACTTTGCTTTACTCCATAGTACAGGCTATGGTGGTTCTGTTCCTGGGGGATTATGAAGTCTGCGAAGCCTGAATCGTCAGATATCACAGGCCCACCTGTACTTCTTTCCTTTTACTCCATTGCAGCTGGTTCAGCAACAGCCAACGCCAAGTCATCCCACAGTACAACATACAAAGGCTTCTCCCAGCAACACAAAGGCAAAGCGACCTGCGAACCTTAGGCTGTTTCCTGGGCCGTCCTCGTCCTCTCTTCTCAGAGACATCCTTGTCCTGTTTGGAAGCCAGGGGTTGGCTTGATTTTGCACTGGACTCACTCATCTTCCTTCTTTTAGGAGACGGAAATGGAAACAAGCATTTTATAAGACAGTATAATTCTAACACGAGGACAAGATTATCATTATGTAGACGGGGTGGCCAACCTCATTAGGGCTTGTACACCTTTAATAATTGTGTAGAGGTGGGAATTCCAGCAGGTGCAACTTGTTGTCTGTGAGATGACAAGCTACACCTGCTGAAATTCACAATTGCCAAAGGTCCAGGAGGCCTAAAGTTGAAAGGTTGGCCACACCTGATGTAGACTGAGCTGTATTCCTGTTTTTGAGATAATGGTCTGTGTATCAGATGGATGCTGCCATGTAAACTGCCCACCCCAGGAAGGAAAGACTCCCAAATAAAGCTGGAGACAGTAAAAGCTTCATAGCTCTGGAGTATGTGTACTTTGGCATAGCCAGGGCATTTACATATGTAAGCCAAAGAGGTGCAACGGAAGTGTGCACATTTACCCATGATAACTCAGAAAACTGTTTTTCTCCTTACAAGGAAGGTTGTGTGCAATTCTTCACCCACACCGATCAACATCTGCTAGGGCCCCTCCCCTGAGGTAAACACATGGCCGTGGAAAGGTAGATCAGGTCTGTTGGTTCCCCCCTCTCTCTAGGAAGCAACTGACTATAAAGAAAAACTGAAGCTCTACGGGTAAGATGCACATGGGAAGACTGCAGCCCTTGGGGTCCACTTCCCACTCAACTATGAGACAAGGTGTGGCTCCTCTTCTCCTTTGATCCAAAGGCATGTGGTAGAGATGGCCAGGCTGCCTAGCCTATTGCAACCAGACAGTCATGTTATGCAACCTATCTGTATCCCAGACTCCCTCACAACCAGTTCACCCATGACATTTTTAAACATAACATCTTAAGCATAAACTCAAGATGGTAAATCCGTATTTGAAAATGTAGTATAGGAACAAGACAAGTGTTTCAGGAAATGCATACCAGTTTACTCAACCAAGGCTGGCTACCATTCCCTACCAGGTACACTCAGCTGCAAGTTTGGATTTTGCTGCCACATCATATGCAGAAAAATGTGAATTGCTGGAAGAATAAATGCCTTCTGTGCCGCTGTGAAGTTCAGCGAGGACAAGAAGGAGATCAGAAGGCAGAGACAGAAATAGATTACAAGAGAGACTAAGAAAGTGCAGATGCAAAAAGCATGAGGGGGGAAAGAGGGGAACAATTAACAGATGTGGTGCAGAGAACAGAAAGCGGGAGTTCATAGAGAATGGGCTGAAAAGCAAACTGGGTAAGTAATGCAACAAAAATTCCTTTCCGAGGTTGACCTTAGTGGTACAAACTCCCATGAGACATGCAGCCTGTGAAAGCAACCATAATTCAAAAACGATACAAGGGAGTTTGATAGTCACAGTATTAAATTCACAACTCTGCCCTACAAGTATTTTCCCTATTACCACCAAGTGTAACTGTCCAATATCTTCTTATGGAACTTTAAAAAAAAACCTACTGTTTAAAAGCACTTGCACTCTGCCTTTCTAGGCCACCCAAGGCAGCTTTACAATTGCTGTCACACACAGGCAGCATGCACAAAACCTATATGTGAAGGCCAAACGATACATCTCCACCATTACGACAATAGATAGTCTTCTATGAATTGTTACCAGAAAGTGATATGGGGATTCACAATCTTATCTGAAGCATGGGTCCTCCTCTTACATCTCCCTTCTTAAGTTCTTTGTTAGACTGTAAAGAGAGTCGTTGGTTCTATAATGTACTCTCCAGTAGACATATAGCAAAGCCAGAACACTGCAAAGATGCTCAACCAAACATAAAAATCACACAAGAAGTCTCTTTGCTGGATTAAAGTAGCAGGTTTACACATTGCCCAAGTCCTCAAAGGACTTCACTGGCTAAAGCAGTGGTTTTCAAATGTTTTAGCACTAGGACCCACTTTTTAGAATGACAATCTACTGGGATCCACCAGCTGTGATATGAGCTGGAGGTGCCATCATTGTGATGCTGGAGCCTGCTGCTTTTCTGATAATCCAACCTACTGCTGCATTATTTCTCAGTCATTTTCCAATAGCAAGGAGACTCAGAAAGAAAAAAGCCAATTCACAACCTTGACACAAGCAAAACATCCACACACACACCCCTCCCCATTACCAGTGTCCCATCTTCCCATACTTCCAATATGGCTGCCCTAAGTGCTTCGCAACCCACCTGAAATTGGCTCATGACCCACAGTTTAGGAACTACTATAGTACAGTACTGTACTATCAACATCTCATGAGATGCAATATACTGTACAAGAGGTTTCCAGTTATTTCTGGTTCATAACAGATGGTTATGGGACATGGATTTTGTCTTGCTGGTCCTTCCCTTTTCCCAACCCTGAAAGGCTCTTATGCCACGATGTCTATGCCTTTGAATAAGTGGAAAGATTTTCATAAAGAGCACGATTGAGGCAGAGCCCACCAGACTTTTTTTGCAGCTGGAGAGCCATCTCAGCTACAGGGTCTTTGACCATGTCAAAAATGATTCTCAACCTTTTTAGCATCAGGATCCATGTAAAAACATTTCACTTTACTAGCTGCTCAGGTCTCTGTGGCTATAATGGTGACTGAGCAGCAATGCTCCCCCAAAGCAGCAAGTTGTTTAACCCTGCACATTGCCTAAGTTTTTTGACTCACCAAAAAAATAGGTCATGACCCACTGATGGGCCGCAGACCCACAGTTTGAGAACTGCTACATTATGCATTACACACTATCCAATTATATCTGTAACATGTCTTGGTGACATTTTCCTAATTCTACTACAGAACAAATTCCAAGAAACATTCTGTAAACAATCTCAAATAAGGGAGATATAGACTGGGCAAGATATAGACTTGCTCTGCTAACTGGGCAAGAGGGACTTTTTCAAGTGGTGTTCTTAGATTTAGCAGTGGGAGAGTAACTGTCCCTCTTTATTCCAGCACAGTGTCTTTTCTAGTGGCTGTTACTGGTGGTGTTCTGCATTTTTTTTAAAGCTTATGAGCCCTTTTGGGACAGGGAGCCATTTAACTTTATTTTTTTTGCCTGTAAACCACTTTGTGAACTATTTGTTGAAAAGCGGTATATAAATACTGTTTGATTGATGCTACAGAGGAACTGCTAAGGAACCCCAAAAAGATTAAAGACACCGTAGGACCTTCAGATACATACATGATGGGCTGAGAGAACACATAATTCACTTGGAAGTGATCAGGATTGTTTGCCCCCTGCTTTAAGATGCCTGCCATAATGCCACATAAGAGCAGTCCAAAGATCCATTTAGTCCAGCATCCCACTTAGCCATCCCTGGGAAGCAGGGGAGAGAAGATGCCTTTCACAACTGTGTCTGTGCAACTGGGATTCGGAGGCAGATTGCCACTAACCAGACAGTATCACATAGACATCATGATTGGGAGCCATTAAGAGATCTGTCTTCCATGATGGCCCCTTTTGGCCATCACTACCTTTTGCAATAATAAAGTCCACAGCCTAATTATGCACTGTGTAACTTAGTACTCCTACATTTCCTCCTATTGACTTCAGTGGATGAGCCTTGGTTTAATATTCCAAGAGAGAAAAACTTCTCTTCATCCACACCATACGTAATGTTACAGGTCTCAATCATGCCCTTCTGCCTTCCAGCTAAAAAGCACCAAGTGCTGTAGTCTTCCCTCAGAAGGAGTTATGCACATTATACATTGCAGGGTACCGAATTCACTGCAGAACATGCAAGAGTTGCAAGTATATCTCAACCGATTATCATCAGAAGAGTCGCCAGTGCCACTTCCTCACTCAACCAAGCACAACAGTTGGCAGGCTCTCCACATGGAACAGAGTTTTACTCTGTAAAAACTATGCTAGAGTTCCACCACTTAGCAGAAGTCAGGCTCATTCATCTCAGTAACGTTGCCTTCACAATGGCACATTTTTAGAGCTCTCACCCAATTAAAGAAATCTTAGTTTAAGTTCAAGTGAATAACTGATCTCTTGCTATATCTGCATACAAGTAAACACAGTTTGGGGAAGAAACATATTTTATTTGAAAATGATGACTGATCATCTTAGAAGAGCATCTCCATGCTGTGAAAGAGAAGGGGGAATGTCTAACAAGGTGCTGAACACCACTTTCTCTTTTTAAAATAAGTACAGGTTGTGTCTTGTTATCCACTGGAATTTTGTTCTGGAACCCACAGTGGATACCAAGATCAGCGGATACCAAGATCAAGGGAAAAACAGCTTTGAAGGCCCATTTCCAGGTTTCTTGCTCCTCCATTGTTTAGAATGCATTGGTATAGACACTATGCTGTGTTCAGTCACAAGATGGAATGAATAATGGAATCTAATGGAATACAGGAAGATAGGAAATGAGATTTCTGGCCCCTTTTTTCCTTATTACATTTAGTGGATACCAGCAGGAGTGGTGAGTCAGATCAGTGGATACCATAACACTACTGTACTTGTATTCCAAATTTTTAATACATTTTTATCTTCAAGGGCACAATCCTATGGATGTTTACTCAGAAGTTTTTTAGATTGTGAGCCCTTTTGGGAGAGGGAGCCATTTAACTTGATTCTTATTATTAGCTTGTAAACTGCTTTGTGAACTTTGTGCTGAAAAGCAGTATATAAATACTGATTGATTAAAGTTAGTCTTATTGTGTTCAATGGAGCTTACTCTCAGGACCTTGTGGATAAGACTGCAGCCTATCCTGCCTTGAAGTGCTAGAATGATGATGATACAATACTTTTATTGGCATACAGACATATCAACATTAATAGTAAGCAATAAATAATGCAATAAAGTATATAAAAATACATTGGCCTTGAGCCCTGGTCAACATTGACGGGATCAGAGGGTCCGAAAGGCGAAAGTAATGACAGAGGGATCATCTTAAAATAATGTTAACCTGACTGCGGTGTGGTATCATTGAATTCCTGGTAATTCCCATCAGCTAGTTAAATGGTAACAGAGCTCTACAGCGTTGAATAAGAAGTGCTAGAATAATAGCAGTATACCATCAGACCACACAAATGGACAAACTACCCCAGGAGACCTCTCACTCTGGGTAGCCTGTCAACTGCATATTCTTCCCCAAAGTAAGGAAGATTTCACTACAAAACAGGTGCAGGTGTGTGACAAGATTATTGTATGGGTTCATTGTTCCCGCTCTGGACTAGCAGAATACAAGTAAAGTTTTCATAGGCTTATTCAAAAGAAAGGGAACATAAGCCATGCTGTATTAAGTGAAAGGGTGAATTTTCATCCGGGGTGGGGTGGGGTTTTTGAAATCAAGCTCATTCCAGAAGTTACTAGACTCAGTCAAAAGAGGGAGTACCCCATTACACAGGGCTGCCTGTCACATAAGCATATGCACCTTTTGCATTTGAAGGCCAGAGTCCCTCTCTCTTCCAGTACATCTACTATGCCATTATCACCATGGCAACATCACCTTGCCCTGGATGGTACAGAAGCCTTTTGGAACCATGTTGCTGGGTACAGAAAACAGGGAGCTCTCCCAAGACTGACTACCTGCATTTCTTTCTTGTAGGGCTTTGGGTGTGCTTGGATCATGTGGATAAGACTAACCCCCACCCCCCAGTATTATTGCTTCAATGAAAAAAAAATTGGCTTTAAAAAAAATGAAAGCCAATTCATAATTCTTTCACAGAGTTTAGTCCTTAGGCACTATCCCCACCCACCAGAGCAGAAAACTGCTGTTTCCTCATCTTTTATGGCTGCTATCTTGTCAGCAGCCAGGATCTGACAGGGATGGATGCAGAAAGATCAGCCACCTGCAGAGCCGTTGCCATGGTGAACCCTGGGACCAGGAGGAGTCGCTCCCCATCAACTCCTACACAACAAATACCACTGCACAAGTTTGGAATGCTAGAGGAGGGACATCAGCTTGCCTCCAGCTCTAGGAGAAAAGGGTGACCAGTTCTGACTGTGTAGCTGATCAAACATGCTGTGTAGCTGATCATCCAAACACTGCACTTACACACAGATTTCTTCTGTGGACCATTGAGAAAAGATTTCAACCACCAAGACCGTCTCCCTATATGTAGGCCTAGAGAGCCATTTTCTCCTTGGAATGAAGAGTGACAGTTTAGAACGGCAACATCCATCTTCCTGCCAAAAGCATTTGTAGGGAGACCAATATGGAGGAGAAAATTCAAGTCAGACGAAAGATTTATGACTAGCAGGTCACAATTCTGCTCACCACAACAGGCATCTCCATCATCTTCTGGCAAAGGTAACAAAAAGGAGCTCTGCCCTCCCTTCTGGCTTGGTGTTGTGGATTTATCCCTCCACCATTGCAAAGAGCACAAGCACAACATAACCACAGAAAGATTCCTTGCACCCTTTTTAGCTCCACGTTGGAACCAACTATATAGGCCAATGCTCTGTAGCCAAGCACCATTCTCCTGGCCCTAGAGGAGAAACGAGTTGGAACATCTTAGCCCACTTGCTGCTCAAGTGTCCCTAACAAGCCCCAGCTTCTCTGTTGGAGCAGAAGAGAGGGACAAGGATGGCCCGCTTCAGTTGAGCATGTCTTGGAAGACTATCAAAACTGCAAAGATCTCTTACCCTGCTCTCCAGCTCTAAGCTTGAAGCAGAAGGCTGTCCTCAGTAAGGAAGCGAGACCAACATCCTACATCTACCTACTCAGAAACAGGTTCTGCTGTGGTCAGTGGGACTTACCATTGTATGCACATTTGACTTGTAGTATTAGCTTTAACCTTAGGTACACTGAATGAGCACAAACCTCACTGAACACAGTAGAACCTATTGCTGAGTAGACATATACAGGGCTGCCCTGAAGGTAAAGGACAAAATTCTTGTAACCATGAAGTGGCTTTGTTACCAGGTGAGCCATTATTTGTGGAGCCCTGGTTATGACAAAGTCGAGTTATGGACACGTGGGTACGTGGTGGAGAGGTGCAATAGGAGATAGTGGCAGCAGGACAGAAATGATCTCCTCCTCTTACTATGGCAAAGATTCCAAGACAAACATGAATGAAATCCAAGCCATAACCCTAAATGCCTTATGTAAAGCAAGTGTTTTCCAACCTCTTTCTCAGAGTAAAGATTTAACTAGGTAAAGATTTAACTAGGTAACTAGTCTAACTATAGCAGGGCAGACCTTTCAGGGCTCTCAGCATATGAAAATTTGCAAGAATACCAGTTTATTATTTGCAAATGTTAGTAACCAAGTTGTTTGCCCACATAGCTTATGCATACAAAGTTGCCAGGATCATTTTTACTTTTAAAGTGCACTTAAGTTGCCAAAAGAGAGGCCAGATGGGCCCATCTTAAAAGGCTTTTACAGGACCATTTAATGGGATTTTACAGCTTGAATCAGAAGCCCACATAACTCCAATGTTTCTAGGAACGATATGTTTAGGAAACAAAACTGCTACCTCAAACAGACACAACCTCTGAACACAGAGATCTCCTAACCTTTTTACACATATGTAAATTGACTCATGTTCAGTTATGGAAGTGACTCATAGAGTTTAAAAAATCTTGAGGATGTTTTTCTTTTTAAAAAACCACAGTGAGTCCTATAAACACTCTTTAAATATTACTTACAACTTTTAAAAGGCACTTTAAGTATTTTCTTTCAGAAACTCTCACATGAAGACAAGCTTTCAGAGTTGTGGATTTTAATGCATTTCAATATATCTGCTCATCTGCAATTAAATTCACCACCACAGAAAGCCACATTTCTGGAAGTAATAATATACAGTATAGGCAGACTACAGTATACAGCTTTTACAAAAGCTTTAGAAAGTGCAGAATGTCTTTGGTACTGTAAAACTGTTTTCTCACTTGCAAGTGAAAGACTTGCAAATGGGAAAACTGAGTGATACTCATTTTGGTCTAACAATCATGGGCAGAATGATAAAACACCTGCTTTGCATGCACAAAATCCCAGGTTTGATCCACAACATCATCAGTTCAAACTGATGTTGACCCAGGTGTGAAAGCCTAGAGATCCGCTGTCACTCAGCATAGACTATACTGAGCTAAATGGAGCCATGGCCTGACCAACCATGAAGTACTTTCATATGCTGACATCTTCTACTAGCTGCCTACAAGTGTCCCCATTCTATAGCCCAGGAAAGGGAACTATCACAGACCTGAAGCATGAAGGGCATTGACTGCTCTGAGCATATGCTGAATGGAGAAGAGCCTTCAAAAAACAAAAAAATTCAGTGAACAAATGCCTAGGTGTACAAGAGCAATGGAAAAAGGAGAATATAGAAACAATTGTGTAGTAGAAGTCTCCAAAGACTGCTCTTGTACCTCTTCTTAGGCTATCATAGGTCGTATGTGCGGTAGATCTTCCATTGTATTGCTGCAATGTGCTCATTCACAATCACCATTACTCGTCTATGCTGCAGAACCCTTTAGTGTCTTACAAGCCCAAAGTAAAACTCTGCCTACAGGAGAATGGTCAAGTTATGTGAACTACAGGTACTAGTCACTCAAACAGATCAAGGAATATACATCTTCATTGCATTAATTATGGGGGTGTCCGACGTCTATGCAATAGGGATGTGAAAATATCTCTATTACTTGGCAATGCTGCCAATATGCTTGTACAAAATACAGGCATGCTTCGGTATCCTTGAGGGATAGGTTCCTCACCCCTCCTGTGAATACCTGAATGCAGGTAAGAGGGAACCCTATGTGAAGTATAGGATTCTCCCCTGCTTCCTCCCCCCTCAAGCAAAAAGATTTTCTAGTGACCCAAAGTTAGAATGAAGGAGGGTTAAAGGAGCTCCTCCCAACCCTGATCGGTGGATAATTGAAACCGTGGATGTGGGATATGCGGATACAGGGGCCCATCTGTACTACAATTTCCAAGCCTAAAGGCTCCAACTCTAGTTAAGTTTAAGGGGCACAATGCATACAACAGAGTACACATACACACACATTAGGAGTGCATACCGTAAGAAGATAAAAATAAGGAGAAATCTTAGCAGCAACAGCTCAAGGGAAATGCTAAACAGAATGGATTTCTGCTCCCTCTGGAAAAATTGACAGAGGGGTTATTCTTAGCTCTAGTGCAGTGCTCTTCAACCTTGGGGTTGGGACCCCAATGGGGTCACAAAGCCTCAGTTGTGGGGTTGCAGCAACTTACAGGAATGAAAAAGATTGAAGACCACTGGACTAGAGCACCACCAAGGGAAAGGGGATGCATCTGGAGCACTCCTTCAGAAACCAGGAAATTGTGTCCCAGTCCTACTCAGGTTCTTTGCAATTATGCTAAAATAGTTTTCACTAGTGCCAGGCTTGATAGTGACTTAACAAGGATATTTGGTGACAGTGAACAGTGCTGGGAGGGCATAACAGGAGTGGGGAGGAGGCAACAACAGGGTGGGGTAGACAAATAGAGTCAAATGAAGGAGGTAGGATCAATAGTCAGTCCCCAGTCTTATACTTCATATTTATTTATTGGGGTTGTGGCACAAAAAAGGTTGAAGGCCACTGCTCTAGTGGAACATCTGTTCAAGAGATGTGGTGCTACCACAAAGACAACCCTCCCCTTCATTGCCACCAATGGTGACAATTTCAAGGGATGGGTTGTTTCATGCAGGAGATTCTCAGGTGCCTCATTTCTAAGGGGTAAAGGGCTTTAAAAAGCCAATGCAGCCATAGGAATAGTGGCCTGACAGTCAAACTGCTGTGTCCCATCACCAGACAGGCCTTTGTGTTTTGCACTTGTAATTTTTACATGGGCAGCCCCACATTACAGCAATCCACTCTTGATGCCACGAATATGTCGACCACTGTGGTCAGGCCACAGTCAACCCACCTGCCTCAGCTGGGCAAATGCCTCTTGGCCACCAATACCATCTGATCATCCAGGAGCAGTGAAGAATTCAGGAGGGCACCCAAAATTCCAAACCTGTTCCAGCAGAAGGAGTGCAATCACACTCTATACAGGGCAATAGCCCATTAAATCCAGAGGACCCCTATTTGTCTGGAATTAGTTTTGACTTGTTAATCCTCACTTAGTTACCTTCTGCCTCCTGGCTGTGCTCCGTTTAAGACACCCATAGTATCTCTGGGATTAGATGATCATCTGCCAATTGGTGACACCCAACTCAAAATTGCTGGATGCACTCTCAGCAGTTTCATATAGATATTAATAAGAACTTGGGCAGATACCGCAGCCCGAACAGTCCTTTCTAACTAAGGAATTAAATCAGATAATGGTTAATAAAGAAGATGTTTTAGATCAAATTGATAAACTACATATAAATAAGTCACCAGGCCCAGATGGTATACACCCAAGAGTGTAACTAGAGTATGCAACTTGTCTCTTCAAACAGCCAGAGGATTGGAGGATAGCCAATGTCACACCAACCTTTAAGAAAGGGAGAAGGGGGGACCCTGGAAACTACAGGCCTGTCAGCCTAACGTGTGTTCCGGGTAAGATGGTGGAAAGCCTCATCAGAGATAAAAATCCTAAAACACGTAGAGGAACAAGTATTGCTGAAGGAAAGTCAGCATGGCTTCTGTAAGGGTAAGTCTTGCCTCACAAACCTTTTGGAATTCTTTGAAAAGGTCAACAGGCACGTGGATGTGGGTGAACCTGTGGATATCATATACCTGGATTTTCAGAAGGCATTTGACACAGTCCTCCACCCAAGGCTGCTGAAGAAACTTCACAGTCAGGGAATAAGAGGGCAGGTCCTCTTATGGATTCAGAATTGGTTGAGGGCCAGGAAACAGAGAGTGGGGGTCAATGGGCAATTTTCACAATGGAGAGAGGTGAAAAGCGGAGTGCCCCAGGGATCTGTCTTGGGGCCACTGCTTTTCAACTTGTTCATAAATGACCTGGAGACAGGGATAAGCAGCGAGGTGGCCAAGTTTGCAGATGACACAAAACGTTTCCAGGTGGTGAAGACCAGAAGGGATTGTGAAGAGCTCCAGAAGGATCTCTCCGAGTTGGAGGAATGGGCAGCAAAAGGGCAGATGTGTTTCACGCAGAGAAGTTTAAAGTGATGCATATTGGGGCAAAAACCAAAAAGTACAACTTATAGGTGCTGAGCTGTTTGTGACAGCTCGAGAGAGATCTTGGGGTGCTGGTGGACAATTCAAGGAAGGTATCGACCCAGTGTGCGGCAGCAATTAAGAAGGCCAATTCCATGCTTGCGGTCATTAAAAAAGGGGTTGAGAATAAAACAGCCAATAATATCATGCCATTGTACAAATCGATGGTAAGGCCACACCTGGAATATTGTGTCCAGTTCTGGTCGCCGCACCTCAAAAAGGACATAGTGGAGCTGGAAAAGGTGCAGAAGAGAGCGACAAAAATGATTTCGGGGCTGGGACACCTCCCTTATGAAGAAAGACTGCAGCGTTTGGGGCTCTCCAGCCTAGAAAAAAGGCGCCTGAGGGGGGACATGATTGAGACATACAAAATTATGCACGGAAGGGATAGAGTCGATAGAGAGACGTTCTTTTCCCTCTCTCAAAACACCAGTACCAGGGGGCATTCGCTAAAACTGAGGGTTGGGAGAGTTAAAACAGATAAAAGGAAGTACTTTTTTACCCAGCGGGTAGTTAATCTGTGGAACTCTTTGCCACAGGAAGTGGTGATGGCATCTGGTCTAGATGCCTTTAAGAGGGGATTGGATGGATTTCTGGAAGAAAAGTCCATCGTGAGCTATAGGCAGTGATGGATTGTGCAACCTCCTTACATTAGTAGTAGGCTACTTCAGAGTACCAGGTACAAGGGAGTGGCAACAGGATGCAAGCATCTTGTTGTCTCATGTCTCCCTGGGGCACCTGTTGGGCCGCTGTGAGATACAGGAAGCTGGACTAGATGGGCCTTTGGCCTGATCCAGCAGGGCTCTTATGTTCTTAAGATACAAGATTAGATAGAGACAAGAGAATTTGTCAACGCCCCCTAAACAAGATGCTGATCAGTAGTTCCCAAATACCATTTTTTGGAATATACCAGGAAGACCAGAACCACTGTAAAAATCCCACCTCAGCTCAAATGACCCAGATGGTCAGCATGTATTGAACGCTGCCAAGCGCTCCAGCCGGACCTACATTGATACACTATATGTCCTGTCTAGTTTGTGGCATACATCATCTGCCATGGCAATCAAAGCTGTTTATGGCCCATAGCCAGGCCTGAAACTGGATGGAAAGGGGTCTAGATCAGTGGTTCTCAAACCTTTTGCACCAGGATCCTCTTTTTAGAATGGCACTTGTGTTGGGACCCACTGGAAGTGATGTCATGGCTAGAAGTGCCATCAAGCAGGAAGTGCCATAATTGTGAACTAATCAAATGATACTCCATTCTTGGACTGTAGCAATTGCACAACCATGAAACATCCCTGACAGAAAGCAGGATTAGGACATTATGCAAAAACACAAAACTAAAAAAGGAATTTTAAAAACCGTCACTTGAAAAGTCAAACTGTTAACACTCACAGGGTGCAATCCTAAACTAAGTTAGGCCAGCATAAGCTAAGCCAGCAAAGTTTGGCAAGCACATGGGACACCGTAAAGTATGTTTGGATCACTCTCCAAGTCAGAGAGGCCAGCACACAGACGTGAGCCATCCTCCCTGATTCCGAGAGTAGTCCAAAAACACTTTATGGTGGCCCTTGTGCTGGCCAAACTTTGCTGGCTTAGCTGGTGCTGGCCTAACTCCAGTTTAGGATTGCGCTTCCAGAAGGAATATAGCAAGAGTAAGGTCTGCAGCTTCCAAGATGGATGCTCCCAGCTATTTGCGACCCAACTAGTGAGTCTCGACCCACAGTTTGATGAACACTGGTGTAGATAAATCAGCCCAATCCAAGAAGCTGTGAGCTGGGATGCTACCACCCACTCAATTACCTTCCCCAAAAACAAGATGTTAGAAACCAGTCAGAATGTTTCCATATGGTGAGGTCTAGGGAGAATAAATAGCACTGTCTTTGGAAAACAGGAATCACTTATCAATTCTTGGGGTGCCAGTGACCCCAACATGAACCCTATTCCAATGTCGCATTCAACATACATACACAAGTGGCACTCCATATTTTTCATGAGGTTCAACTCCCCATTGACTTTTTTAAAATTAATGCATGCAAGGCAACTCATACATGTGCTTGTTTGTATATACAGTGCAATATTGGAATTTGAGGGATCTGGTTCCCATGCTGACGTTTTAAATGAGTGCATGTACAATCACAGGTTAGTGCATAGAAAGCTGTACATTCATACAATGTAACATGCATATATGACAATAGGCCTCCTGAACTGTTCTCATTAAGGGCGCTCGCACCATTTAGAATACCTACTTTGATAAACGATATATGTACTTTTGATGCTAGATTTAACACAAGGATGCTTTTATATTTAATGGGGAAATTTACTCTCCCTTAGATAGCTGCCGCTGCCACCACCCAGAACCTATTTTAATAAGCAGTTCCTGGGCTAAACTCCTCTTTCAATTTACCCTCTATGGAGCTCTTAAGTTTGCCTCTCCCCTTTCAAGAGGGAGGAATTGTGGTTTTACACGTATCTCAGAGAAGCCCAAACATGAAGGACAAAACCCTAAGTTTTATTAATTTACATAAAGAATTATGAAGAATATGCAAAGCCTCTGTATTCTAACACCCAATCAGTTAAAAATATTAAAGCTAGAAGGCTCCCAACCCACAGGACTCCTCCCAACAATAATGCCCCTCTTTATGAACTGGCTGAGAGGAACTCAGGAAAAAGCAAAAAACCCCACAAACCTGACAGTTTACCTTCACTTAGCTAACACAGGACTACTGCAACCTTATCTTCTGTGCTTCCAGCACCACAATGAGGCCAACCTTCCCTCAAGCCTCCTTCCCTGGGAGAAGCAAAGAGGTTCTGCTCTCGAGGGTTTTTATCTTTAATGAGGCCAACCATACTCACCTGAAACTTTTCACACATGAGCAGCTCTATTCATTTCTACCTTCAATACATGAAACAGCAGTTTCAGGACATATGCAAATGCTAGATCACATCATCCTCTTGTACACAAACCCAATCATCCCTGGAGGCCAGCGAGTCTCAGTGTTCCAAAGGATATTAAATACTAGCAACCAGAACCTGCCACCCTGAGGAACAGCTCTGCCTTCCCTCCAGCACAGAAACCTGCAGATTCCTCTCTCAGGTTCCCACGCCCCCAGATGTACCAAGAGTTGCGACATAACTCCTTGTGCCCCAACAACAAGAAAATAAGTTCTGAAAAACAAGTGGTCCCTCAAGTCTAGATCTCTCAGGTCCAAGGGGCTTGTCCTATTCCAAATCCTGTGGCGTCGGAGTGGCACCTCCCAGGAGATGGATCAGGTTCTTACAACACACTGGGAGAAAAGACACCAAACCAGTTTGAGTGCAGAGAACAGAACTGGCTGTGGCACAGGAGATCCATTAATCGAGGCATTCCAAGGCCCAGATTCTTTGAAGCCCCAGAAGATGCTATTAAAACAGCAAACCCCTCTTAAAAACTAGCATAATAAAAAGGAAGTGATAAAGGGGGTGGGGGCAGTTACACAGGAAGAACAATAACCCAAGACCTTTGAAGAGCTCTGCCCTGCAGGGAATATAAATTCAGTCCCTTGATGTCATGGGTGAAGCGTGGTCGCCCTTGTCAAGAAGGGGCAGGGAGGGAAGAATTCCTTTAAAGTTTGAACGGTGAGGGGGGGGGGAGAGAAGGGGGTTAACCCGATAAGGTTACGTCTCTTCCTGTCCTCCATCTGCTTTGCTGTTCACTGAACTCAAACCTGCCTAAAAACAAAGAGGAGGAGCAGCTGGAGGAAACACCCACTAGATCCCCTCTTTACGTTGTATGCAATGCGAGGTTTCTTTCCCCCGCCCTCCTTTCTTGGTTTAACCCCACTTGAACTAGGAGTTAACCAAAGCAGCAGTATGAAAGGGAGCCGTTTGCACCAGCATGCATTTTGTAATGTTTCAGTTCTCCGGCATTACCAAATGGATTACCAAATCCACCTACGAAGAGATACAGATCCTAACAGCTTCAGCAAGCCTTAACAAGAACCTGCAATTAAAAACAAAAAAGAGGAAAGCGATGGGTTGCACTGAGCTGAAGTCACACATATTGCGCGCACACACACACGTACACTTTACTTCACGGTTAGAAACGTAGAATCTTGTTGCTCAAGAATGCCAACCAGAAAATGCACAGGTTTTGCAACATCTTGCCAAAATAAAGTCAGGCGGTGAAACTGAAAACCGGAAAGAAAGCCTACCAGTCTTTAAAATACCCACAAAATTATAGCAATGCAATATCATGTACCGATGTTCTTTAAAGGGAAATGAACGCCCTGGGATCTTCCCCTTTAAAAGGAGCGGAAGGGGGTGTTTCTAGCAAGCCCAATGTACTACCTGCTATTCGCACAAAAAAATTCCAGATCTGCATGTCTATTGGAAGAAATATATTGCCCAAAAAAATTAATAAGTGGAGGAAAGTAGTGTCGCGCGATTTGAAAATGAAGCCGCTCTGGCGTGCGTGTATTTGCAAGGACCTAGAGAAAGAGAGAAGGGGGGGGGGGCAGGGCAACCTGAAACACCAGCCACTACAGTAGCAGCCTTATCGAAGCCTTGCAGACACGGGCAAGTTGCAAAAGGCAAACCGGGAGCCGAGCACAACCTTACAGGCAAAGCTATTCCAACCCTCACGATGGGCTGCTCCTCTTTTCTTCGTGGGGGGGGGGGGTTGAAAAGGAAGAGAAAGGAATTCCAACCATCGGGTCCGGAACCTGCTGCAAGAAATATGACCGATCCCCCACCTCCAAAAACCAGCTCAAGTGCCCTGGAATTCCACGTTAAAGTGCCTGCCAGAATTATCCCCTCGTCTACAGATTACAAGGCCACTTTCCCTCCCCCAACCCAGCAAGCTTTGCCAAGAATCCCCCCATCCCTCCTTCCCTTGCAATGCACGATGAGAATAAAAGCCAGGAGGATGCATTATTCCGCATGCCTTACTTGCTTCCTATTGTAAATTCCAAGCAAAGATAGAATCTTCTTTTCTGCTCATTGAAAATGACTTTGCAAAACGTAGTCTTAAATTTTGAAAAAATGCTGATAAAATAAACGTAAACTTTTTTTTAGAAATTAGGAACTTACAATTGCTCTTATTCGCGAATCTGTGTGTGTTTTTCCTTGTGTGTTGTGATGAAATTAAAATAAACCCCCCTTCGGGGATGCTGATGGTTGCAAATGCAGATCTGAAACAGAAGGCAGAGACTCGCACTGGAGAGGAAAAAACCCGAGAGAACGAGCACACAGGCCCCCCTCTTATTTATATAAATAAAAAAAAATTGTTCCAAGAGGAAGGAAGCTGGGTCAAAATCATTTGTAGAATTTTTTTAAGGAAGAAAAAAAAAAACCTCCTTTAATAAGTCTTACTGGAGGAGCTCCAGAAGCTAAAAATAGGAAAATCACACTCCAAATTAAATAAGGGCAGGCTGGCTAAGTGGAGCTTAGCCCTTCCAATGGAAGAGTGAGCGAGAGAGAGGGTAAAGGGGAGGGGGCGGGGCTACTCGGAGACTGCATCATCACCTGTGGGTGGAGGAAATGCAAAAGAGGCAGTGAATGCAATTTAAAGGACTGCTTCGTTTTAAAGCAGGGTTGAAAAAGAAAAGTGGTGGAAAACTGGCCACAGGAAAAGAAAACTGTTACTAGCAGCTGCTCTCTCCCGTCACTTGATAAGGGGTGGGGGAAACTATCTTTATAAGTTTTTACAACCTGGAACTCTTTCTTTATATGCTTTATGTATAATCAGAAGTAATTCTTATTAATGTCAATGAAAATAACTCTCAGGTAAGTGAGAGTCAAGGAGGACAGTGTGAGCCTAAGCAGCAAATTACATGGGATTTAATGGGATTTACTCCTTGGTATAAGAGTGTATTGTTCACTGGCATTGTTGTGATGTGGTTCTAGACAATATTTAACTGCACTCTTGAAAGAAATCAGTAAAATTGTGCTTTTAGAAAATTAGAGAGTGATGATGTCAAAGATAACCTTTAAGAAAGTTCCATTAATTTCAGTGGAAATATTGGGTGTGTGTTTATTTCTCTCCCCCCCCCCATGCAATTACAGTGGGCATGTCCACTAAAAAGAAGCCCTATTGTGTTCAGTGGGACTCCCAGGTAGGTGTCCATGGGAATGCACTGTGAAGCCAAGTGTTCGCGTTTTAAGTTGTATTTGATTATATTGTAATTATTCCCATTTTGTACTGACATACCAAGAGTAGCAGACCTGAATGATTTAAATTTCTGGTAGATTTGAGTCAAAGGGGTGAAGCTTTTGAACCAGAGCTAGCTCAGGACTTCCCAGCAGTTGAGACAGTGCATCAAATGCTGGTCCCCTTTTACCTGGTTATGTGCCAGCCTCTGCTCTCCCATTCTTTGGACTGAAAAAGGGACTGTGAAGCCAGGGTACAAGAGACAGTTTAGTCCACCATTCTTTTTCCATTTTCAATCCAGGAAGTGGAGGGAGGAGAAACAATGGAGGCAAAGGAGTAGATAGGGTGAGTGCTCCTCCCTCTGAGTCATTCTTTGGGGCAACAGCTGCTATTGGCCTTATAGATGTGCTGACTGGCTTCTTAACCATACAGGATGTTCAGCAATAGATGAATAAACTGCAGGTTGAGTCTGTGTAACTTCACTGGAAGTTTTTAGGAATTGGTAGGTGTATGTTGGAGGTAGGGTAGCTTGCCTTCGAGGCATTGGAGAAGAGGGGTGTGTGTGTGTGTATTTATATCCGATCCCTTCTAATTCCAGGGCTGCAGTTCTAAACACTTACTAGGAAATAAGTTCCATTGACCTCCGTGGGAATTAATTCTGAGTCAACGTGATTAGGATGGGGCTGACCAGCTGTAATTCGTAGCATACATACAAACAATTTTATACATGTGTACTTGGAAGTTAGTCCCATGGAAATGAATGGGACCTGTGTCCAAGTAAGTTCACGTAGCCTTACTTGCGTAGCGAGATCTGTGCGATTGCTTCTGCGTGAAAGTGGTTACGATTGGGCTGTCATATTTACTCCACAAGTCTATACATGTGTTCTCCCAAGCAAGCCGCATTTATTTCGATGGGAGTTACTTCTCGGTCAACATGTGCTTAGAATTGTAGCCTTCATGGAGTGCAAAAATACCAAACAGCCCTGGGATTTTTTTTTTTTTAAAAATGCTGTGTGCATCATGAGAACACACCTTTCCCTGGGGGTATTTCTTTATGAGTACACCTTCTTTTCTATATTTTCCATTTTATAGCATCCTGGTGGTAACAGCAGTGAGTGTTTCCATGGAAAAGTAACACAGGGAAAGTATTTAATGCATTTTTAGTCTCCTTTTGTGTGATTTTAGCAGCTGGAGGTTAAGAGAAGTCAGTTCCACGTGACCAGCTATTTCTCCACAGCACACGGACCAGTGCTGTGCAGAACTGTTGTTGTAAACAAATCTGTGTTTTTTCACCTGTTTTACTATAGTATCAGAAATCTAGAACAAGCGGTAGAATTTTTAGAGCTAAATTGTAATCTAATTATAAATTGGGCAACTTGGATATATTTAGATAGATAATGTACATTAATATTGTTGGTTCTGATACTCCCAGGGTTGCCTGTGTATTAGATCCAGGCTATGGGGGGCGGGATCCTGAAGACAAAGAAGGAACTGCAGCAACAGATGTGGTTTTAGGCAGGGCTATCATTTTATGGTTTTTATTAGTCTTTAACCACAAGACCTGTTTTATCTAATTGCAAGTGCCTGTTTATACCCGTTGCTCCATTATCTGGTACTCTTTCCATTTTTAGTCATTCCTCTTAGTTTTACAAATACTTACCCAGTCTTTCTGTACACTGTGCCAAACCTATCAAGGGCCAGTGTGGATATTCAGGAGTTGGAGTTAATTTGATCAGTTGGCTTCCCAGATTGCTCCTACAGCATCCGTCTTCCATGCTGAGAACACCCAGACTTTGGGAGGCTTTCCTAGATGGGAGGTGGGGTGAGGAAGGGTGCCCCAGCTACCCTAGATTTGGGGTGCCAATTTCATTTTTGAGTAGCACGCTTTCTACTTAGTATTCATTCATTCATTTATTTATTTGATTTATATACTGCTTTTCTACAATCCAAAGCGGTTTACAAAAGTTAAAACCATTTAAAACAACATATTAAAAATTAAAATCAATTAAAACAATTAAAATAACAACCATTGTGTGTTAAAAGTTATTCCCTCTCCCTGTGGGCTGTGAGAGTGCTTGGGACCACAACAACCTTAAAAAATTGTAATGTGTGGATGAGATAAATGTGCGTGGGGTTGCATGTGTCATGCTGGCATGTGTCATCGGAGAGCTAGGATTAACTGCAACTCTTTATCAAGTCAGTACAATAGCAAATCATCTATCAGCACAATCATGTGCTAGTCTACTTAGAAGTAAGTCTCATTGAGTTCATTGAGTAACTGGGTATAGGATTGCAACCAAAGTTTGCTGCCAAGTTCTGTGAGGGGAAAAAAAAAACTGCTGGGAGAATGAATGTCTTGTGTGCTGTTATCAAGTTCAGAGAAGGAGGAGAGATTAGAAAGAAGGGGCAGGTGCAGAGCATAAAAAGAGACCGAAGGAAGAAAATAGGAGTAATAAATATGGGGGTGCAGAGAAACTTGAAATAACCTTTCCTTTCTACAAGCACATAGCAATGGTTGTTTTCTTTCTTTTTAAACTTCCCCATTAAAACTGAAAATGTGGAAGTCTGTACAAATATTATAATCTAAATTAATGGTCTGGAAGCCAAAGTTTTTGGTGGCACATCCAAAATTTCCTTTGTATGTTCTCCCAACACCACATTATCTTGATCCTAGTTGTGTGGAATATTTTCCTTCAGCCCTGCTTTCTCAGTAGGCAGCCATTTATTGGCCAAGTCTCTCTTTCCCTCAAATGTCACCATTTGAGGGTTCAAAACAAACAAACCCAAATCTGCAAAAAACCACCCCATTTTATTTGGTTTTTATTTGTTATTTAATGGGGGAGGTACACATGACATGACTGTGATTTCATCTGCTGACACTATACCAACTACTTAATATACTTTAAAGCGATTATAATTTATAGTTATAATGTAAATTTTGAATAAGAACACATAACACTGCTTTTTGCACATCTACCTTTGGAAAACACCAAAATCCAGGATAGGAAAAAAACACCAATTTCTCCCACCCCTACTTATGTACAAACCAGCCCAAACCAAAGATGTAACAGCCTAGAAACATTCAGACATAGTTCAGTTCTTCCCTCCATCTTCTCTCCCCGCCCAGGCTTGAAATGGAATTTTTCTTACCACACAGGCTATTTATGTTTTGTTCTGTTCTGATGTGTTTTAAAGTAGCTTTAAAACTGTTTTCCCTTGTGTGTAATTTTTTCTCCCAAAATCTTTAGGAATTTTGTTTTGTTCTGTGACTCCAAGTCTAATAGCTACCCCATTCTACTTAGCACAGGTAATGTGGCTCGATCAGAAGGAAACAATCTTCCAAAGCAGAAAGGAAGCATAGTGCTCTGGAGGCAGCCATTTAAGCTAAAATAACATCCATTGAGTGACTGTGAGAAGTTCATAGAAGGGGGAAAACAAGATAATTTTGCTGACTTTCCTGTCCCAGTACAGGTTCCTGGCAAAGTGTGATGGGGGATAATAATACATTACTTATTTACTTCACAGCTTTGTTGTCAGTCTGACATCAACGTTTGTGTCCTGGATGAGATGCAAGCACTCAGGTGAAGATGGAGACATTTAAGAATGCTGTACAAGTACAAATGAGCTGTATTATCATTGTTGCTTAATTAAAGGTACCAAGCTGGCGAAAATGGTGGAATGAGAAATGTATACATATGAACAGCCCAATAAATCTACCACTGCTGGAGCTAGCGTTGTGGCAGCACTAGACCCTTCCCAATCTATGCACTAGCACTGCTTCCCAATCTATGGTCCAAGGACAGTCTCCAAGACCCTGAGAAGTGGTCCTTGAGGTCTCAGGAAAGGAAAAAGGCAGTCTCAGGAAAAAGATTGCCTCAATCACTTCCAGCATCTTGCCCAAGCGAGTTCTCCCCCATGGACCACTAGAGAGGGTGGAGAATGGACTACCTACAACTGCAGCTGGCACTGAAGTGTCAGCTGCGGCGATGGGCGATCCATTCTCATACATTTCTGCTAGTTCTGCAGAAGATTTAGCCGAGGGCAGAAGATTTAGCCGAGAGGGTTAATGCCTCCGTTTGCCCGAAGATAACACCTGAAGATCTCAAGGTCGTGAGCTCGGGACTGCCGGAAGTCTCTGCGAGCAGCAGACCTTGGAAACTGATTAAAAGCTGAGTTTCAGCTGCCTCGTGGGAGGAGGAGTGTGCTGAAATCAGCTGCATCTCTGGTGGCAGCAGGGAAGCCTCATCAGCCAGCAGACGACAGACGGGTGGCTAAAGAAAGAAGGCTAAATCCAGAAAGAAAGATCTGTAGGAGTGTTGTTCTTGGAAGATAGAACATTCTGTAAATTGTAAAAACCTTCGGGTTTGTGAGAAAGTCTGCCTATGTAAACCGCCTTGAGTTCAATCATTAGAGAAATCTAGTGATCTTAAGAAAGGCGGTATATAAATAAATGTATTATTATTATTATTTCTAGGGGGAGTGCTCACTCGGGGGCTGCTTCCCCATGGACCGCCAGGGAGGGCGGAGAATGACTGCCTGCAGCTGCAGCCAGCAACAACAACTGCTACCCACAAATCATATGCAGAGGGATTGGGGTGGGGGATGCATACTATTGATATGGTCCTCAGATTGGAAAAATGGGAAAAAATTCCAATTTTTATCTCAGTAGTCCGCAGGCTTTGAAAGGTTGGGAACCACTGCTTTACAGCCATTACAAACAACACTGGAAGCGTGCAGGTCTGTGTGCTTCTGGAGTGCCTCCAGAGAGGTAAGGTTGGAGTGGCCCAGCACTTGATGGTGGGGAGTGACTGTCAAGGCGAGTTGGTGGAGAAGGCAGAATGGGGGGAAGGGGAGGCATGTTGGAGGCCGGAGAGGGTGGCACTTGGCGTGGGTGACTTCCGCTTGTTGCTTTCCAGTAGAAGCTGTCACACCCCCTTTGTCTCCACGCAGGGAGAAGGATAGGATTGGGCTCATTCACGGTCACCTCTCCACTCCCAGCATCATACTCACCTGCTTGGTTCACAAGAAGTGGTGGGGGAGGAAAGGCAGCGGAAAAGGATTGCAGTGGTGGAGGGGCAGCCAGGGGGAGGGTTGCATGCCCCTCTCTCCCGACCTTCTCCTGGAAGCCAGCTCTTCAGCTAGCCTCAAGGCTGGGTTGCCCTGGTGATGTGATGATCTGTTAAATGACCAGGATTTTACAGGATTCTCCAGGGGCATGCCATGTTTCTGTGCTCAGATCATTTAAGGGCTGGTGTGAAGATTGCATGTGCACAAATGAAGGCAGCAAAAATATTTCTTTCTCTCCCTAAGTTTTGTTTTTGTGCATGGGGTGGCTAGAGAGATGTTCTTTTCTCACACAGCACCAGAAACAGGACATCCACTAAAATTACCGTTAAGTGTTGGGAGAATTAGAACAGAAAAAATAAAACAATTCTTTACCCAGTTAGTAATTAATCTGTGGCCTGCTGCTGTCTCTGCCCCCCCCGCCCCCAGGCCTGGTCCATTCCTCAGGCTGCCCTCCAGTGCCCCCTGGATTTCCTTAACTCCAATCTGACCAATGAGACTGATTGTTCCGAGAGCCAGTGAGGTGGTGTTATGATACAGAAGGGGGAGATGTTAGTATGAATCAACTCTCATTTCTATGTATCAGAGCTAATACTAGAACTCTTATTTAGTTGTGTTCCATGAAGTTGTCCACTGTTTTTCTGTTGGTTACTGATTGGTTGGGTCACCTGTATTGTTATATAGTAAAATAAATAAAGTTAATGTGATAAGACACCATAAGTTACTGCACCTGGTGACACCAACCCTAGTGAAGCCATTGGGTAAGGCGATATGTCAGGTGGAACAGAGCAATACACTGTGCTGATATAAAATGGATAATGAATTTATTGATGAAGAAAAGACAGCAAAATCAAGCAAAATTACCCCAACATATATTACTGTCCTATACGGCAACAACACGATCCTAATGCTAACAAACTCCCTTCTTCAGCAGCAGACCCAGAAGATTCCAGAAAGTGGCCTTCAGAAGCTCCCAGAGATAAGTGGTCTTCTTTCAGCTCTTAAAGAGGTAAGTGATTTCTTTACAGCTCTTTTATCCCTCTTTTACCTCAGCACGTTCCAGCAAAAAACACTTAACTCCCACTTCAGGCTAATTCCCCCTTATATAGGCTTCTGCTGGAAGCTTCAAGAAGAATTTCCTTGAATGGGTAGGACTTCTTGCTTTACCTCAGCTGGGTAGTCTTCACTCAGGTCTGGCATAGCTAACTCTTTAACTACCTATCAACTGGTAACTTTTCTGTATCTCTTCACAAAATATCTTCCCTCAGAGAGACAGAATCTCTGCCTCCCTCCTAGCAGGGAAGTTCTCTATATGTTGTCCCTATTCAGTGCTGTGTTGTGTCATGTTTCGGCCTAGGATGTGGTTTATAATACCAGGGCTTCCTTCTCCCCGCACTCCAAAGCTCATTACAGGTTTCCATCCTCCTTTTCAGCAATTCCATCTCCCTGCCTCTTCTTGTCCTAGCAAGGCTTGACAATTCTGGGAATACGGTTAGGTAGAGGACTCACCATTTAGATAAGGGTAGGATTTAGCATTCTGGACAAATAAGTTTTTAATTTGTTTGTCAAAGGAGGTGAAGCCTTAAGCACTATGCTACCTTTTAGGGCCAGTTCCCAGGTGTAATGTCATGTCTCCTTAAATAATGGAAGGCACCTGGTCTGCTGTGTTTTTTAGCATCAAAGAAAGAAAAAGAGGTAGTATAGATATGTGGGACCAGTACCAAGAACTTTGGGCAACATAACAGTAGATCAGTTTCTTGTTGATATTCTATTGTTTCTACCAGACTTGCCTACATTTTTGATGCATAAGAGGCAGCTATTTTCTAGATTAAAATTGGAAGCACACTTCATTTGTACAGTACAGAAGTTACCTAATGTTTCTCAAAGGGTAATCCTGACCTGGAGTTAAGTGGCACAGTTAGGCCAGCAAAGTTTGGCTGGCACAAGTGACACTGTAAAGTATGTTTGGACCACTCTTGGAGTTAGAGACCCCAGCACACAGACGTGTACCATCCTCCCTGACTCCGAGAGTGGTCCAAACATGCTTTATGGTGGTCCTTGTGCCAGCCAAACTTTGCTGGCCTAACTGTGCCAACCTAACTCCAAGCTAGGATTGTATTCTCAGTCAGCTCCTAGAATGATGGGCACGTACCTTCTTTGCAACATACCCCAGTCGGTCAATGTGCAGGGACCAACTTTCTGGGCAAGGGTGATTCTGGGATTCCCTTGTGCCAGTCAGTTATAGAAGCACAGGCTGCCTCTGAGAAGCAATCCTTCCTTCCTTCCTTCCTTCCTTCCTTCCTTCCTTCAGAGGATGCCGCAGTACTTTGGTTTTGAAAGGGGAATCAGTATTGCAGCAACTCTCCCCACTCTGCTGGGCATAGAGTGGTATATGCACCAAGCACAGCAGTTTAACCTTTCAGGGCCTGCTCCAGCTCTTCTTCTGATGCACAGTGGATGGAGAAAGATTCGTATACAACCAATATATCAGGACTTAGGGAATGATGTGAGAGGAATACACAGATTTTTTCCATCCTCTGGAGCTGTGAACCAGGGGTATCTGTGTGGAGATTGGGGAGATCACCATCTTTTCACCTGGCAAATTAGAAAAGGCCAAGCCAGTAGTTCACCATGTCAGTGGGGCAAAACAAGGAAAGCTAAGAGCTTAATATGGTCCCAATACAGACATGAGTCACATTGTTTTAATTTTTTAACTGAGTTTGAGAACAGGTCACTAATGCCTAATGGTCATTGTTGCTTCTTCATTACCTGACCTCACCTGCATTGTTCAGCACATGCATGATGCACAAAAGAACATTATGCTATATTTTAAATATCGACACAAAAACCTTTATTAAAATGCTATCCCACCTAACTCACTTACAGGGTTCAGATGGTTTCCAACTGTACAGCCCAGTACAAAAATACAATAAACCCAGCAGCAGTTAAAAAAACCCCCAAGGGCTTAAGCAACGGGCATCAGAGAACGTAATAACAACTCTGAAAATGCCTGAAAGAAGAGTCAGCTCCTCAACCTCCCATGAAACGCCACCAAGGATGGAGATACTAGAAGGCAGGAAATTGCACTAGATGGGGTCCAGCACCTTAAATTGCACCTTTAAAAACTGACAGACGATGCAGTGAAGGGATATCCATATTTGTTTATTTTCTAGGGTAAGGCATACGTACTACATTTACTATTTACTGCTATTTACTACATCTCGAAGCCTCCGTTCTATCTTCTATCATATTTTTGAACTGACAATATGTCTGATTGACAACTGATAGAGGTAAGAGTGGAGCAGGCAGGGCATTGTCCAAGGGCCTATACCCATGACGGCTCACCTGGCCAGGCTAATACTAAAACCCTCCATACTGGTGATTATGATAATGCCTTATAATGCCTTATGCACCATCAGAGAGTGGGTGGTAGTGTCCCAGGGTCCCTAGCAACCTGGCACCAGCCCTGTCCAATGCTCAAAGCTTCCGACGTATTCTTCTGCGCATAGGAAGAGCTCCTGCACTATAATCCATAAAAATCATGCACAGGTGGCAGCTGTTCATGGCAAAAATACTGGAGAAAGGAAGGAAAAGATACCTCTCTCTCTCTGCATGTATCTGCATGTACCTCTGAATGCCTCAGTCCCTCTATTAGTAAGCAGGTCCCCAGCGCAGAAGTGCTGGGTGGTGTTGCCAGGCTTGGGAGGCAAGGAGGACAATAATGGCGTGTATATTTATGGAATACCATTCCTTACTGTACACAGTGGAGGTTGAGGCTTTTATGTGGATGTTGCCCTCATGGTGTCTTCAGGGTAGGGAGTTAGGCTTCCCATTGAGCACAAGGTCAATGTTCTATGAACCACAGTCCACCTGCAAAAGACACGATAAATTTTAAAGTGCAAATGCCTCTTCATTTTAAAGTAGTGGGAGAGGACATTTGTCTCACAGTGCACCCCCTACATGTTTACTCTGAAGTAACTTTCAATGTGTTCAGATAAGTAAGGTAAGTGTGCATAGGATTGCAGCCTCCGGACCACATGGTTCCTCTGAGGTCAATTACCCTCCCACCTGTGATTTTTTTCATGATTCCCCCACCCCTGCTATTTGTGTGCATGCAAAGACGTCTCTGTTTCTGGGGCCCTAAAGCTGCAGTTCTGAGCACAATAAGCCCCATGGACATTGTGAGACTTGTTTCTGAGTAAACATATATCTGATTGGACTGCAAATGAACTTCAGGTGGAATCTCAGGTTCAAGGATTATTTCTGGGTGTGTGTGTTTGCACACATGGAGGGTATTGTTCTGAAGATACAGGGAAGGGAGGGCAAAGGGCTAAATGATTGGTTTATCTTAGGAGCTGTTTCAAGTCAGTTGCTCATGGTAGGAAGATTACAAGCACTCATTACTTTAACCTCCAAATAGCAAGAGAGTCACATGAAGCAATGACCAGAAGTCAGCATTGAGGATGTGACTTGGACAGCACTTTGTGGAAAGCTAAAATGCACTGTATTAAATAGGGTTAGAACCAAGCAGGGGGTGGAAAGTCTGTGTTTCACAGAGAATACTTGTCTCCTGTTAAATGGTCTGTTGACTGGAAAGCTAAGTGTTACAAGAAAGGCTCATTTTATCACATTGCTTTGCCTTCTCTTGACAATGTTGTATTTCACTGGTTGAGCTGAAATTATTTGTGGGAGAACCCTCCTCCAAATAACTCTTCTAAAGCCAAGTTGCTTGCAAACATTTGAATAAATAACCTTCTGATTTAAATATTTCCTAGCACAACTAGTTTTAGAGGTTTGAGAAGGAACCGATGTGGGTGTAAAAGTATTCTTACAGTGCAATGCTATGGATGTCTCCTTTAGAAGTAAATCCAACTATGCTCAATGGGGCTCACCCCCAGTTTAGGGTGCATAGGACTGCAATCTCATGTTGTTATCTGCCTACCTGGACTGACCCTTCCATGAGGCTAAATGAGGCAGTCACTTCAGGAAGCATATGGCAGGGGTACCCACCTTGATCCCACCTATTTGCCTCTGCTGCTTTTCCTCCCACTCCCTGGATTGGAAGAAAAGGAAGTGACACTTCTGCCCACCATTCTCTTCTTCTCCAAACACCTGCTTCTGCTATGTCCCTTTTCTAATCCAGGGAGTGGGAGGACCTATGGCTGGCACATCCTCAAAGGAGGAGATACCGCAGATGCCAGGATTTTTGGACCAGTCCTGTGGTCTACCAACTGCATATGTTTTACCGGCTCTTCTACAAGTTCAGAGCGGCAAACATGGGGTTAACCTATTTTATTCTTGTGACAATTCCTGTTTGGTAGGTTAGGCTAAGTAAGAGACAGTAACTTACTTAAGGCTGCTGAATAAGCTTAATTGATGATGTAGAAATTGAACCTAAATTTCTAAATCCAGATTTCTATCTACGTTGCACTGGCTTCTAGACAGTTGATATATAATCTCCTCCTCCTCCTCATTGAAAATAATACAGAGATCTTCCAAATGGTATGATTTTCAGGCCAATTTTCCAAAAGCAACCTTTGAACATTTTGAAATGCAAAATGTTGAATTCAAATTCTGATCAATTTGTTTATCAGATTTGTGAACAATTTTTGTTTCAGAATGTCCTGCTTCCTAATAGGGCTGTCTTTACATATGTTTTATCTAATCTTCTTGGCTCATGTGTACAAAATCAAATATTTAGGTCAACATTTTCTGTTGTTTCGGTAGATGTGTATCAACGTAGCCAAAAGAGCATGCTTGGGTTCATGGATTTTGAAGTAGTGGCTTTCAAGTTCATCACGCACACAAAGTGCAAAGGTGGTACAAATATCCAGAGTACTTTGCTGTGCAATACATAGCTAAGCACACTGCCAGTCATGGTTTTTCTCAGGGCACAATCCTAACCTAGAGTTAGGCCGGCATAGTTAGACCAGCAAAGTTTGGCTGGCACAAGGGACACCATAAAGTGCACCATCGTCCCTGACTCAGAGAGTGGTCCAAATGTGCTTTACAGTGGTCCATTTGCCAGCCAAATTTTCCTGGCCTTACTGTGCCGATATAACTCCAGGTTAGGATTGTGCCCTCAGTGATATTAGCATCAAATTGATGTACAAATCGATGGTAAGGCCTGGAATACTGTGTCCACCTGGAATACTGTGTCCAGTTCTGGTCGCCGCATCTCAAAAAGGACATAGTGGAGCTGGAAAAGGTGCAGAAGGGAGCGACAAAAATGATTACGGGGCTGGGGCACCTTCCTCATGAAGAAAGACTGCAGCGTTTGGGGCTCTTCAGTCTAGAAAAAAGGCGCCTGAGGGGGGACATGATTGAGACATACAAAATAATGCATGGAAGGGATAGAGTCGATAAAGGGACGTTCTTTTCCCTCTCTCAAAACACCAGAACCAGGGGGCATCCGCTAAAACTGAGGGTTGGGAGAGTTAAAACAGATAAAAGGAAGTACTTTTTTACCCAGCGGGTAGTTAATCTGTGGAACTCTTTGCCACAGGAGGTGGTGATGCCTTCTGGTCTTGATGCCTTTAAGAGGGGATTGGACAGATTTCTGGAAGAAAAGTTGATGAGGCTTTCCACCATCTTACCCGGAACAGACGTTAGGCGTTTTAAAGATTGGCGTGACATTGGCTATCCTCCAATCCTCTGGTACCGTGGCCGTTTGAAGGGACAAGTTGCATACTCTAGTTAAGAGGTCAGCAACTTCGTTCTTTAGTTCCTTAATTACTCTTGGGTGTATACCATCTGGGCCTGGTGACTTATTTATATGTAGTTTATCAATTTGATCTAAAACATCTTCTTTATTAACCAGTATCTGATTTAATTCCTTCGTTAGGAAGGGCTGTTCGGGCTGTGGTATCTGCCCAAGTTCTTCTGCTGTGAAGATGGACGCAAATAATTCATTTAATTTCTCTGCAATCTCCAAGTCTCCTTTTATCTCCTCTTTCCCTCCCTCACCATCCAGCGGCCAACCGCCTCTCTGGCAGGTTTCCTGCTTCTAACATATTTGAAGAAGCTTTTATTATTCCCTTTTATGTTGCTAGCCATGCGTTCCTCAAACGCTTTCTTGGCCTCCCGTATCACCGTCTTACTTGTCTTTTGCCAGAGTTTATGTTCTTTTTTATTCTCCTCACTGGGGCAAGACTTCCATTTACGGAAGGAAGCTTCTTTGCTCTTTACAGCTTCTCTAACTTTGTTTGTCAGCCATGCAGGCACCCTCCTGGACCTTGTCGAACCCTTCTTTCTTTGCGGTATACACTTCCGCTGGGCCTCTACTACTGTTTTTTTAAACAGCCTCCACGCAGCCTGGAGGGATTGGACTCTTTTTACCTTCCCTTTCAATTTCTGTCTAACTAGTCTCCTCATCTGAGGGAAATCTGCCCTTCGAAAGTCAAGGGTTCTTGTGTCAGATTTGCTCTGCACTCTTTCCTGGACATGCATGGCAAAACCAATCGCAGCATGGTCACTGTTCCCCAATGGCTCAGTAACATTTACATCCCAAACTAGGTCCCGAGTACCACACAATATTAAATCCAGAGTCGCCTGTCCTCTGGTCGGCTCCATGACTAGCTGCTCTAAGGCACAGTCATTCAACACATCAAGGAATCCGGTCTCTCTTTCTTGACCAGAGCAGCAGTTGACCCAGTCAATATGAGGATAATTGAAGTCCCCCATGATTACAATCCTGCCTCTCTTGGTCACTGCCCTGATTTGTTTCCTCATTTCAAGGTCACCTTCAAGTTTTTGATCGGGAGGACGATAGCACACCCCCACTATTACATTGCTCTTACGGCCTGGTAGTTTAACCCATAGTGACTCCATGGTGGAGTCCGGCCCACCTTCAGTTTCTACTCTGCTGGATTCTATCCCTTCTTTGATATAGGTGGCCACCCCTCCGCCAACACGCCCTTCCTTGTTCCTCCTATACAGTTTATAGCCTGGGATTGCCGTATCCCACTGGTTCTCTGCATTCCACCAGGTTTCCGTTATGCCTACTATACCGATCTTTTCCCTAGCCACCAAACATTCCAATTCCCCCATCTTTGCTCGGAGACTTCGAGCATTCGCATAATAACACCTATATACGGGGTTCTCTAACATCTATATACGGGGTTCTCTGTTTTTTGATCCCTTTTCCCCTCCTCTCCTTTTACTGAACAAACTGTCACTTACACTCAGCTTAGAAGTTCTATTTCCTACTCCTCCATTACTCTTTGGTACTCCTCCACCCTCCTCTTCCCGTAGGGATGAGGAGTTCCGAACCGGACGCCACTCGGCTCCTGTCGGCTTTCCCCCAGGGATCAGTTTAAAAGCTGCTCTGCCACCTTTTTAATATTAAGCGCCAGCAGCCTGGTTCCATTTTGATTCAAGTGAAGCCCATCCCTCTTGTACAGGCCTGGCTCGTCCCAGAATGTCCCCCAGTGCCTAACGAATCTAAACCCTTCGTCCCGACACCACCGTCTCATCCACGCATTGAGACCCCTGAGCTCCACCTGCCTAGCTGGCCCTGCACGTGGAATGGGTAGCACTTCTGAGAACGCTACCTTGGGGGTCCTGGCCTTCAGCGTCCTGCCTAGCAACCTAAATTTGGCTTCCAGGACCTCCCGGCTACATTTCCCCACATCGTTGGTGCCAACATGCACCACGACCGCTACCTCCTCCCCAGCACTCCTAACCAGCCTATCTAGACGAGACGTGATGTCCGCAACCTTCGCATCAGGCAGGCAAGTCACCGTGCGGTCCACACATTCGTCGCAGACGCCCCTCTCTATATTCCTAACTATAGAATCGCCCACAACAAGGAGACTGCAACCCCACTCCTGCCGAGGAGCATCCTTAGTGCGGCTGGATGCGGGCTCGTCGCTGGAAGAAGGGGCCCCCGCTGGGGGATTGATTCCCTCTGTTCCAAGCTGACGTCCTCCAGCCCTGAGACTCCTTTCCCCAGCAGCTGAGGAGCTGCCCTTCTGAGGGTGGGACGAATCCTGCAAGTCCCCGGATGTCTCACCATGGACCCTCACTGCCTGCCTCTGCTTCTCCAGGTCCGCAACCAAGGCCTCTAGGGAGCAGACGCGTTCCCTGAGTGCCTGGAGCTCCTTGCACCGAGGACACACCCATGACTTATGCCCCAGAGGCATATAGTCATACATGTGGCACTCGATGCAAAACACTGGATAGCCCCTGCCCAACTGATATGCCAGATATGCCGCAGCAAGGAAGCCCCAGCAGCTGCTATGGGTCAACAGTGGGTCCCTTACCCTGGAGTAAACTGGGTATGTCTCAGCAGGTAAGCCCCAGTAGCTGCTATGGGTCAATTCAGACCTGCACCAACAATATTGTTGGTGCAAGTCCACATTGAACCGTGAAGACAGACCAGGCCCATGAAGGAGCACAAACCACCAATCTCCATCACTGCCCTGTTCCACCCACTCACCCCTACCCGCTCCCACGGTTCTTCATGCATCCACCAGTGTGCAGGAGGCTGCTGTGGCCTACTCACCAGTGGGCCTGCAACATGCTAGGGCAGAGGCTGCTTTCTGATTGCCGTAGTACAACTTCCACAGGCACAACACTAGTTATGTCTCAGGGGAGGGGGATAGGACTGGTTCATAAGCTTCTCCATAAAGTTTAGTTTCCTGATCCATGCATGTTTATGCCAGAAAGGAAGTTCTGTCCTTCTAGGGGGTTCTACATGTGAGTATCTCAAAGTCATGTGCAACATGAATCCTTTGTCAGGACCATAAATTGAATCCAAGGCTCAGCTGTCCTTCCAAATTAATATGAAAGGGATCTTGCTATAATGTTTGACTTCCATTATTTCAGAGAGTGGGCATGCCATTAATTGTGCAAATCAGATCTTGCAAAGCTCCTGTAGTTACAAGGGAGAATAAACTCTTGCTATGACTGTTTTGCCGTTTGTTGAAGAAGCATCTACTGTGTAATCTTTCTGGTTTCCTTGCAGACAAAACCTACCTATGTTGGTAGAATAATGGTGCCTCAACACTAAGGTGTGAAAATCTCATCAGGTTTCGGATTTGTCTTTTAAATAGTGCTGACAGAACAAAGCTGCAAATGCTTGCTCACAATGTAATGCTCCTGAGACCAGTCTGTAGGAAGGATGCAATACTGTTGGGCTTATTCAGATACTGTCCTGAAGTTAATAGGTGTAGCAAAGAATAACTATTACTTCTTTTACACCCATTATAGTTAATAGTAGCACCCCATTATGGGATATTTACAGCCCTTCTGTTCAGGGGCAAGCTAATGAAAGTGTAGCCCAGTGCAAATGGCCAAAATGCTGCCCTGGAAGTGATATCACGACAGGAAGTGATGTCACAGTTGCATTTTCATTTTCAGGTGTTTTTTGGCCATAATTTTAGATAAAGATATCACACTCTGGTTTGTTTCATTGTATTCTGCATTAAATTACCTTTCCAATTATATATAAAATGATGATATTATTTATACATTCCAAGGTTTTCACCATTTTGGCCACTAGTGTCAAGCTCAGCTTGTTGCCTCCCTAAAGCTTGTCGCCCGGTGCAACTGCATCCCTCTGCACTTCTTTAGCTACGCCCCTGCTACTGTTCTAGATAGACAAGATCATGAAACCAACAGATGCTATGCCAAAGGCCTCATGATATATCTGTACGGGATGAAAAACATCAGATGGGCGTGGAGCTGAGAGGGTATTAGTGCAATAGGAGCACTTGGCAAAAGTGTGCATGTATGAGAGCAGTATACATGCTTTGGTACTATAAATAAACAGTACTTTGCATTTTAGAAGAGCTTACAACGGATCCACTAGGTAGTAAAACAAAAATGAGAAGTGAAACCTCACTGTCCTTTTTGCAAATAAGACAAATACTATTTTAATGCTCCTTTTAGTTTGTGAGCCCTTTTGGGAAAGGGAGACATTTAACTTTTTTTTTTTTTTTTGCCTGTAAACTGTTTTGTGAACTTCTTGTTGAAAATCAGTATATAAATACTGTTTGATTCTGCAAATGGTAAGAAAACATGCCAGGAAAAGGGAAGGCCTAAGCAACATTATCATTATTTCACTCATGGGTTTCAGAAGCCCACTGTGCTATACTGTGTCCTTTGACCATTTGGAGACTCTGATTGTTGCTTCTTGACCCAGTTCTGTAGGAAATGTAGGATTATCAACTTTTAAAGTCGGAGGAGAAATCTGATGACACAAGAAAGGTGGTATATAAATACTAGTGGTTGTTGTTCTATAACAACAGCTGCATGTTGTTGTTCAGTCGCTAAGTCGTGTCCGACTCTTCGCGACCCCATGGACCACAGCACGCCAAGCCTCCCTGTCCTCCACTAGCTTCCGGAGTTTGCCCAATTTCATGTTCATCACTTCAGTGACACTATCTAACCATCTCATCCTCTGCCGCCCCCTTCTCCTTTTGCCTTCCAACTTTCCCAGCATGAGGGTCTTTTCTAAAGAGTCCTCTCTTCTCATGATGTGGCCAAAGTATTGGAGCTTCAGCTTCAGGATTTGCCCTTCCAGGGAGCAATCAGACTTGACTTCCTGTAGGGTTGACCGATTGGATCTCCTTGCAGTTCAGGGGACTCTTAAGAGTCTTCTTCTACACCATAATTCAAAAGCATCTATTCTTCGGCGCTCTGCCTTTCTTATGGTCCAGCTCTCACAGCCATACATTGCTACTGGGAAAACCATATAATAGCTTTGACTATGCGAACCTTTGTTGGCAGGGTGATGTCTTGACTTTTTATTAAGTTGTCTAGGTTCGACATGGCTTTCTTCCCAAGAAGTAAACGTCTTTTAATTTCATGGGTGCAGTCACCATCTGCGGTGATCTTGGAGCCCAGGAAAATAAAGTCTGACACTGCTTCCATTTCTTCCCCTTCTGTTTGCCAGGAAGTGATGGGAGTGATTGCCATGATCTTAGTTTTTTTAATGTTGAGCTTCAAGCAATTTTGGCACTTTCCTCTTTCACCCATATCAGAAGGTTCTTTAGGTCTTCCTCACTTTCTGCCATTAGAGTGGTGTCGTCTGCATATCTGAGGTTGTTATTTCTCCCAGCAATCTTGATTCCAGCTTGTGAATCATCCAGCCCAGCCTTTCTCATGATGTACTCTGCATATAAGTTAAATAAGCAGGGTGACAGTATACAGCCGTGTCGTACTCCTTTCCCAATTTGAAACCAATGAGTTGTTCCATGTCCAATTCTAACTGTTGCTTCCTGGCCCACGTACATGTTTCTCAGAAGACAGATAAGGTGGTCTGGTACTCCCATCTCTTCAAGAACTTGCCACAGTTTGTTGTGATCCACACAATCAAAGGCTTTGGCATAGTCAATGAAGCAGAAGTAGATGTTTTTCTGGAACTCTCTTGCTTTCTCCATGATCCAGCGAATGTTGGCAATTTGATCTCTAGTTCCTCTGCCTCTTCAGAAACCAGCTTGTACATCTGGTAGTTCTCGATTCACATATTGAATCATATATTGATATGGGTGCTGAAGCCTAGCTTGTAGGATTTTGAGCATTACCTTGCTAGCATGTGAAATGAGTTGGAAAAATCTTTGGCATTGCCCTTCTTTGGGATTGGAATGTAAACTGATCTTTTCCAGTCTTGTGGCCACTGCTAGGTTTTCCAAATCTGCTGGCATATGGAGGGCAGCACTTTGACAACATCATCTTTTAAGATTTTGAGTAACTCAGCTGGAATGCTGTCACCTCCACTAGCTTTGTTGTTAGTGAGGCTTTCTAAAGCCCACTTGACTTCACACTCCAGGATGTCAGGTTCGAACTTGGTGACCGCACCATTGTGGTTATCAGGAACATTTAGATTGGCCTTATATAGTTCCTCTGTGTATTCTTGCCACCTCTTCTTAATCTCATCTGCTTCTGTTAGGTCCTTGCCATTCTTGTCCTTTATTATGCCTACCTTAGCATGAAATTGTCCTTTGACATCTCCAATTTTCTTGAAAAGATCTCTAGTCTTTCCCATTCTGTTGTTTTCCTCTATTTCTTTGCATTGCTCATTTAGGAAGGCCTTCCTATCTCTCCTTGCTGTTCTCTGGAAATCTGCATTCAGTTGGGTATATCTTTCCCTTTCTCCCTTGCTTTTGGCTTCCCTTCTTTCCTCAGCTATTTGTAAAGCCTCGTCAGATAGCCACTTTGCCTTCTTGCATTTCTCTCTCTTTGGGATGGTTCTTGTTGCTGCTTCCTGTACAATGTTACAGACCACCGTCCAAAGTTCTTCAGGCACTCTGTCTACCAAATCTAAGCCCCTAAATCTATTTGTCACCTCCACTGTATATTCGTATGGGATCTGATTTAGGTCATACGTGGAGGGCCTAGTGGTTTTCCCTATACTACTTTTTTCAGTTTAAGTCTGAATTTTGCCATAAGAAGCTCAAGATCTGAGCCACAGTCAGCTCCAGGTCTTGTTTTTACTGCCTGTATAGAACTCCATTTTTGGCTGCAAAGAATGTAATCAATCTGATTTTGGTGTAGACAATCTGGTGAAGTCCACATGTACAGTCGCCGTTTGTGTTGCTGGAAAAGGGTGTTTGCTATGACTAATGTGTTCTCCTGACAAAACTCTATCAGTCTTTGCCCTACTTCATTTTGTACTTCAAGACCAAACTTGCCTGTTATTCCTATTACCTCTTGACTACCTACTTTAGCATTCCAATCCCCTATGATGAGAAGGACATCTTTTTTGGGTGTTAATTCTAGAAGCTGTTCTAGGTCTTCATAGAAACGGTCAACTTCTTCCTCTTCAGCATCAGTGGTTGGGGCCTAGACTTGGATTTCTGTGAAGTTGAAAGGTTTGCCTTGGATCCGAATTGAAATCATTCTATCATTTTTGAGGTTATACCCCAGTACTGCTGTTCCCTCTCTCTTGTTCACTATGAAGACTACTCCATTTCTTCTAAGGGATTCCTGCCCACAATAGTAGATGTAATGGTCATCTGAATTAAATTCTCCCATTCCTGTCCATTTTAGTTCACAAACTCCCATGATGTTGATGTTCAGTCTTGACATCTCCTATTTGACCACATCTAGCTTACCTTGATTCATAGATCTGACGTTCCAGGTTCCTATGCAGTATTGTTCTTTGCAGCATCGCACTTTCCTTTCACTTTCAGACACACCCACAGCTGAGCTTCCTTTAGGTTTTGGCCCAACTACTTCACTCTTTCTGGAGCTACTAGTACTCGTGTTCTGCACTTCCCCAGTAGCATAATGGACACCTTCCGACCTGAGGGTCTCATCTTCCAGTGTCATATCGTTTAGCCTTTTAGTTCTGTAATCCATGGGGTTTTCTTGGCAAGAGTACTGGAGTGGGTTGCCATTTCCTTCTCCAGCGGATCACGTATAGTCAGAACTCTCTACTATGACCTGTCCATCTTGGGTAACCCTACATGGTATAGCTCACAACTTCATTGAGCTACTCAAGCCCCTTCGCCACGACAAGGCAGTGATCCATGAAAGGGCATCAGCTGCATAATAGGCAGATATTTAGCAAATGCAGGGTTTCCTGTTATTTCAGCTCAATTTCACATTGGAGGTATAACCTCTCATACATCTGTGGAATCTTTGCTAATATTTAAAACCATTTTCAGTGTCCTTGAGGAAGGCTTGGCTAAAATGTCCTGGGGGCAAAAATATCCTTCGTTCTGAGCACCTGTTTGAATGCTAATGATCTTACATTGTCAGTGAAACAATTTGATGGGGATCATTTGGAGATGTGCCATCTTTTCCATCATGACGGTCTATGGCCCAAAAGCTATTGTTGTTTAGGATTGTGACAAATGCCTGTGGGTTGGTTTGCCTGTTTTTCTTTTCCTGGGACTTTTCTAGGCTCCCACTGAGGAGGCTAGAATTTGCCATTCTAGATGTTATTACCCTGGGAAGAACCTCTGAGGTTCTTTGTGTGAAATGCCACTTCCCCCCCCAAAAAAAGAAACACATGCAGGATGTGGGTTGCTCTGTCTTCATATCTGGGACCAGCTGAAGACACTAGCTCCTAGCCAACCCTCCTGCTGAGATTGTCATGTGCCTACTAATTCAGCAGCCAGGCCTACCCCTAGGTAAAGTGGTGGGATGGAGTGGCTAGGTGGTTTCCCCTCATAACGTTTGACAAAGGAAACCCTTTGACATATGCTTGGCCTTAAGAAACCTGGGTTTTCTTAAGTATGTTGGGGTGTGTTCCAGCTTGGCTCCAAGAAATCACCTGTGTGTGGCTGTAAAGAGCAAGAGACAGCTAGGCCATGGTCTAATGCCATTTTGTGAGAATACCTTCATTTTGTTAATAAACAAACAGCTAAAGCTGTTAAGGTACCAGCTGGTGATAATCAGCTTATTTCCTGAGGTAATTTCATCAGAAAGTATAATTTCCTATTTGCTTTGTTTTCTGCAGAAAGGTGTGAGGTCATAGCTGGGGTCAGGGACGCTGAACTACCAGCTTGCCATCAGGAAGGTTCCATCCAGCTAGTGCTGCAATCAGGAAGATTCTGCACAGCTGAGACCCATCACTTAAGTTGTTTATGTAACCTTTTCGGACCATTCTGTGACCTCCGAATGTTCCATCACCCCATCAGGAGATGATGGACCTTTATCCTGATTGGATAATTGATTGTGCCAGAGAGGTATAAATGTACCCAGTTTTTGGGGTACAGATCAACACACACCATCAAGACCATCAGACTTTCAAGACACCATCAGACCATCTTCATAGAAGATCACCGGACCATCAGAACCCTTCAGATCTCCAGACCTACAGATCACCTTCTCCAAGCCTGTCCAAGATACCCAGCATGAACCTGCTGCCTGCTTGGACCAAGGAGGAGGTGAACCAGCAAGGCTAGCCACCTTGCATGTACTAGCACCTAGTCTAGTATTAGGCAGCTAGTTGTTTTCTTATTTTAAGGTGTATCTTAAAGTCTCTGTTCTTTTAAGCCTTTCCTAGTTTTGTAACTACTTGTTTATTAATAAATCATAGTTAATCTGTGAGCTTTGTTTGTGAGTATTTGGAACCAAGCTAAATTCAGTTTTGCTGCTTGGGCATTCCACCAGTTTAAAGTTAAGCTTTATAGCTTTGGGATAGGTCCCTGTAGTTGGGGCAAGTTTAGCCTGTGGACTTACTAAGATTTAAGAGTTGGTTCATTCCTCTGTTTGAGGCTATAACTCCTAGTTGTGGTCCCAGGCTGGTAGCAGAGGATGTGTACCTTGTTGCTTTGGCTTGTAAGTGCTTAAAGACACACCCTGCTGAATGTTCACGACTCATGTGGGCCCTGGGCTGGTTATAGGGCATATGAACCTGTGAATTACAGTGGCCAAACCCTCACCTCCCTCCTAGGGGTCAGGGAGATTGAAGGACTCTTTAAATTGATCTTAAACGCACATCTGTGTGCTGGCCTCTCTGACCCTGAGGGTAGTCCAAATACACTTCACAGTGACCCTTGTGCCTGCCAAACTTTGCTGGCCTAACTGTGCCAGCCTAACTCCAGGTTAGGATTATGCCCTGGGTCACCCACTGACCCACTAAATCAGTGAAGCAGAGAGCAAAAAGAGAAGCACTAAGCTCTTACAGCCCAATCCTGAACTGCCTGGCTCCTATAGGAGCAGCAGTACCAAAATGCCTACTGCTGTATCTAGGCAGGTGCCTGATGCTCCTTGGGAGAAGGGGAAGTTCATTCTTGTCCCCCCGGGAAAGCCCCGCTACTCGCAATGGGGCTCCTCTGCTCACTGTTGGCTATTTCACTGATGGTGAATCGAGCAGTCCCGTATCGGGCTGCCTGGGCGCGGCGAGGGGATAGGTTCTGGCTGTGGAAGCCATGTCTGGTTCCCACTCACTTGCTAGCCCATTCCTCCCCTCCCTCCACCCAGTTCTGCCCCCCCCACTCCAAACGAGCTTATCAGTGGCCAGCTCTGCTGGAGCACCGTCCGCTTGTATTGGGGCCAGGTATGCACTGAGCGCCACCCAAGTGTGAGCAGTAGGGTGTAGTGGATGTGCTTTACTGCATGTTCGCAACACTTTAAGCCAGTGGTATGCACCTACCACCAGCAATAGGGCCTTTTGGATCAGGCCCCTAACCACTAGATTATACTCTCCTTGACAGCCTTCAAGTTCCCATAGCAAGGACTTAGGTCTACTAGTACACAGAAATGATCCTAATGATTCTTGCACTGGGCAATACAATATTATTAGGATAGCTACATTTTAATTGACAGAAGTTCTTTGCCTTTAGCAGCTTCATAGAGACAGGCTGCTGGCAGATGAATCATTTCCTGGTAGAGTGATGAAATGGAGGAGGGGAAAAAGGGGGTAGCGTCACAAACGGTGCTCGAAACCAAAAGTGTGTGTTGTATGTATAAAGACTAGTTTGTGTGTTCTTTGGATGCAGAGCTAGCTGCTTATTTTCCTATATGGGCTGCCATTGTCACTACTATGACATAGTACTTAAACAACCACTTCACCATGGGTATATTTGATTCTGGGATGACATTTGTGCAATTAAGGGCACAATCCTAACCTGGAGTTAGGCCAGCATAGTTAAGCCAGCAAAGTTTGGCTGGCACAACGGACACTGTATGTTTGGACCACTCTTGAAGTCAGAGAGGTCAGCACACAGACGTGCACCATCCTCCTGGACTCCAAGAGTGGTCCAAAAACGCTTTATGGTGGCTTTTGTGCCAGCCAAACTTTGTAGGCCTAACTGTGCCAGTCTAACTCCAGGTTAGAATTGTACCCTAAGTAACAGGCCAGATGGTGAAGAAGCATGTAAATTGTCATTAGATGGAGTTAGGTAGTAAGAGCAGCATGAAAAAGAGTCAGATACGTTCCTTTTGTATAAATGAACAGTATAAATTCTTCAAATAAATAAATGGAGGAAAAGAGCAACAATAATATTTATTCCTTCTGAGGTTCCCCTCCAAAAAGATACTCTAAAATAATAAAATTAATGACCAGACCATGTTTAGAAGCTCACTGTCTGAACAGACAGGCACATAAAGAAGGAAACGGGGTGTAAAGATGCTGATGGAAGAGAGAGAGAGAGATGAAGTTTAAAGTCTCTGCAAATGAGGGAACCCTGGGAAAATAGATACATCTTGAGACTTTTCTTAAAGAAGGAGAGGGATCAAACCATACAATTATCTGGAGGCAATGAATTCCAGAGATAAGTTTCTGCCAAAGAAAATGGATGAAGTCATGAGACAACAGATGTGGCTGATTAAAAGATTGGTGGTAGAACAACACAAAGCTCTGGGAGGAGTATAAAGAGAAATTCAAGAAGAAAGATAAGCAGCATTGAATGAGTACAGGCCTTTACTTTAAAAGTACATCATAGAATTGTAAAGTGGAGGGAATGGGAAGCCAGTGCAAAGAAAAGGGAAAAAAAAAGAAGGGGAGAAACCTGATCATATTTGCAGGCAAGAATGTTGAGTATAGTTCCAAAGTGAAGAAGGGATCACACCTGCTATGCAGAAAACCATGCAGTGGCTGCCAGTTGGCCTTTAGTTTTTGTCAAACAGATGATTGACTGACAGCCTAAAGATGTCCCTGACAGCCCAATCATATCCGTTCCCCTGCCGTATCATGCAGCTGGATTATGACAGGCCAAGCTGCATGTTATGGTAGGTGAAAGTAAAGCAAATACTATAAATACACCATAAGCCTCCAGTGATTTTTCCTCCAGAGTAAGTCAGAATCTGGCTGGTGCTGCCCCTGGAACTTCTTACTGTTGAGGAAGTGGGGAGAGCCCATAACAATATAATCTCATGCTGTGCAAAATGCGTTTTTGTCATCACAAAAATCACCTTTTTTGTTTGCTTTCATGTGCTTTTGTGCCCAGTGGGATGAGTCTTCTGCTTATAATTTGCTGTTTTCCATCCAATTTGCATAAAGGCTTCAGGCATTTAAGGATCTTTTTAAGGGATCACACTTCAGCATGCAGAAAAAACATGCAAGAACAAAGTCCGAGAAATCAAGTGATAACAAAGATTACAAAAGAATATTATAATGATCATGTGATAACTGGAGATGTTGAAGATAAAAGAGGAAAGTTGGCAATAGAAATAAAAGCTGTTTGGGCAGAATTAAAATGACTATCAGATTGATTAGAATTAACAAGTGAATTAGCCAAGAGATATTCTAGACATTATGCAAGGGTTTAGAACTATAAGGCAACAGGAAGACTGGGCAATATACTGGGAAAGGTGAGATCAAAGAAGGGCTTTTCCAGAAGAGGAGTAACAGCAGTTGACTTGAAATCAAGAAGAGAAACAAACTCTACAGCTAGCAAAAAAACGGGAGGAGTTAGAAAAGGAGGAAAAGATGGTACTGAAGAATGAAGTAGAGAACTGAACATGGGAAAAAGCTGTTGGTGAAGCTGGATAAGAAGAAAAAACATTTAAAACAAGCAAGAAAAGAATCAGGAAGCTCCCAAAGAGGATAATTATGGTGACAAGAAGAAAGAAAAGGAAACTTGATCAAGGGATCATGCTTCTTGAAAGGGTTTGAAACAGAAAGGAGGAAAGGGTACCGGGTAAGAAGAAGAGTGAATGTCAGTAAAGGATGATCACTGAATGGAAAAGGAGTGTTAAAAAAGTCAATAGGAGTACACAAACCAGAAATAATATTAAGGTCACCAGGAGAATGAATTGGTGACGTGAGCAAAAGAAAAAGATCAAAGGGATTCAAAAAATGTGCTCCCAAATCTGATCAATATGTATAATAATAATTAATAGTAATACTTCATATTGTGAAGCCCTTAGATTGTGAGCCCTTTTGGGACAGGGAGCCATTTAACTTTAATGTTATTATTTGCCTGTAAACCGCTTTGTGAACTTTGTGTTGAAAAGCGGTATATAAATACTAGTGATTGATTGATTGATTGATATTGATATACCGCCTTTCTAGGTCATTAGATTGCTCTTTTTGACTTTATTCAAGGCGGTTTACATAGGCAGGCATTTCTAAACCCAAAGGGTTTTTACAATCACAAATAAGTTCTAATCTTACAAAAACTGCTACATTCAGATGACACTTTCAAGTCCAACCTGTCTTTCTTAGCCGCACGATTGCCTTCCTGCTGGCTGATAAACGACTTCTTGTTCTCACCAAGAAACAGCTGGCTCGACACAACTCCTCTCTCACAGGCAGTCAGACACAGCTCAGATCTTATCAGCTGTATTCTCGAGGTCTGCCGCTCACAGAAATGTCCGGTGTTCTTGAACTTCGAATCTTATGACTGTGGCTTTTACCCTCTCGGCTAGACGTCCTTAATACAATAAGTCAAAATCAGAACAGGGAGAAAATCAGGAAAACTGTTAACCAGAAATTCCAGCTCCTTAGAACTCCTGGCTATACCATGATGCCAGGTGCTCTGTGGGTGCAAAATTATGCTGTGCCACTGCATTTTCTGGTTTGCAGATTTGCCTCGGGCTAATAAGCTGTAATGAAATTCAGTTTCTTGTGGTGAAAAGGGACTGTATGTAGATCAGTAGTTGAGCACATGTTCATATGGACAATAGGACTTTCCAATGGTCAGAATTCTGAGAGCATATTGAAATTTGGGACTTTAAAAAAGGATCTAGTCCTCCGTGTAAAGGCTATTCAGTTCCAGCACCAGAGAATGATGGTCACTGGTCATCTCCAAGATATCCACTTGGGAATGGGTCATAACTCAATGGAAGAGAATGTATCTTGTGTATAGAAAGTCCCAGGTTGAATCCCTGGCTTCACCAGGTAGGACTGGGAAAAAAGCTAGTATGGAGAGCCATTAGTATGAAAGTATGGAGGGCCACTGCCAGAGTAGACAATATTGAGCTACATGGACCAGTGGTCTGAATTGGTATATAGAAAATTCTCCAGTCTTCGTACTTCTTGAATGTTCTACTTCCAAGTTCAGCAGGACAGTGAGAGAGCCTTCTCTCACATATAGCTGAGCATCAAAAACACCAGTGAATGTGTATGAGACTGACAGGCAATCAGTGGCATCACAAGGGGGCTGCAGCAGGTGACACATTTGGGGGTGGGGTGGGTGACACCACTACTGGCTAAAATGGTAAAATCTTGGTTGTTTCAAATAATACCATCATGTTATATATCATTCAATGTGGAATTTAATGCAAAATGCAATGAAACAAACAACATTGAAATATCTGTAGCCGATCAAATTTTAGTCAAATAATTAGAAAATGAAAACACAACTGCCCTACGTAGCAAAAAGTGGATTTTCTTAACTCAAAACCGACCAATGATACTGACTGTTCTGAGAGCTAATGAGGTATTGTTATGGCACTGCAGGGAACCAATAAGATGTTAGTATGGCTCAGCTCTCATTTCCATGTATCAGAGCTAGCTTCAGTTGTGTGAGTGCCATCAAGTTGGCCACTGTTTTTTTTTTTTGATTTCTGATTTGTTGAGTGACCCATATTGTTATACATTTAAATGAATAAAATTATTTATACATTTAAATACATTTAAATAAATACATTTAATGGGGGGGGGGAGTTTTCAACCCGAGTGATGCCACTGCGTTTGGGTTGTGTGTGTGATATTGTAATTTATTTTGTATGGTCTGGTACAGGAGGAGGTCCATCATGGGGGCGATGCAATGAACTCTCGCACTGGGTGACACAAGCAGGTAGTGACACCACTGCAGGCAATCAGCTCAGTTGTCTTTGGCTAGGCATGTTATGTGTGAGAAGGAATAGACATAGGATGAGTTGGCTAGCTGGATTGCTTCTAATTGCTAGGGGAATGCAGAGCCCTCAGAGGACATCCCTTTTTAAAAAACTTGAGCCATCCCTCAAGTCTTTTCCTCTCTTAGCCTCTCATGCATGAACATGCTAGCTAAATCCCCAGTCTCTGGTGCTGATCCTGCCGAGATCTGCTGCTGGCACAGTTGCTTGTTTACTCAGGAGCTATGCTGTGCTACTTAACACCTGTGTGCTCCCTGATAGGAATTTCCCCTGGGAAGGAGGTGCACAGTGTTTCTGAAGGTGTTGCTGGGAAGGGCACTGCTGAAGTCAGATTGATCGGGTGTTGCCATTCTTTCCTTCTGCCATGTCTTGACATGTGCTTGAATACCTCTAATTAGAAAGACGTTCCACTTTCAGCATGGCAAAATCCTGGTGAGAGATACAAAAGGCTTTTTGGTTCTTTACAGAAGCACCAAAGTCAGGATTCTAAATTTTAGCTTGCTCATTCCAGAATTGTAGGGTCATCTGAAGTTGAAGCCTGGTCCATATGTTTGTAGCTCAAAGTTCCGTTTTTTAACAGTCAGCAAAGCCTGTGGTCTTTTTTTCCTTAGCTAGCAATACTGCATGATTCTAAAATAATTTGGGAACCAGTTAATTGTTCTGTACATTCAATTAATTTAGCCTAATTAGGCCCCTGCAGATGTCCTATGATGCTCACAAAGAGCTCTTGTACATGTAGAGTTATTTAGTAGTGCCCACCTCCATTGTAGTGAATGGAGAAATCTTTCTGAACAAGGGAGTTCCATGTGGATTTTGGCATTTTTCTGCTCTTTAATGTTTCTGAAAAGGTAATTTCTGGTCAAATACTTACTAATATGCCACCAACATGATACAATGTACTGCGGCACCATCCAGCACACAGGCCTGGCCTGAGCCAATGTGGCACTTGAAGCAGCACCCAAATTCTGGTGTGTTTTTTTGTTTTATTTTCTGGCATGTGCTTCTGCCTTCACCTCTTCCTTGACTGCCCTCTGTGCCTTCAAAGCAGGCCCGATATGGATATGCTCCCAAGATGCTCCCCATTTAACCAGTGAATATGTGGAGGAAGAGGCAGAGGGAGGCAATGATCTGTCCAATAACTCTCAGTAAGTGACAGTCCAATCCTATACTTCGCCCCTGCTGGTGCAGCAACCCTGAAAAGGTGTGTGCTGTATTGAACGGGGTGGGGTGGGGAGGGGGTGGGAGGGTACAGTGTGGGAGGCTTCAGAAGGGAAAGGAGACTAAAATCCCCTGTTCTTGCCCTGCTATGGGCATGTTGAGCAAACCTCCTCCTTTTCCAGGACATGTCCTACATTTCAGTCTTCTGTGTAAATATCAAAATGTCCTACATTTCAAGGCAGACAGGGAGTGTCAGTATCAAGAGAGCCTGACCATGTCGCTTGCTTGGCTGTTTGGCCTTCGCTTTTTGGGATGCATTAAAATATACAAATACAAATTAGGTGCTCCTGCCTCCCCTCTTCTGGTTCCGGACACTCTCCAAATCCCTTCCGGTCACTATCTCTCAGCCTCACCTATCTCACAGGGTTCTTGTGTGGACAAAAGGAGGGAAGGAACCATGTACACCACCCTGAGCTCCTTGGAGGGAGGGCTGTATAAACAGGGGGGAAATAAATAAAAGAAGCAAAAAATTATCAGACACCACCTTTTCAAACCTCAAACCAGGACTGGTTCTGGGTTTCAGGGGGCCTGTAGGAAACTGGGCTCAGAGAACGACACTCTGTCATCACCATCCAAAGGCAATCAATCAATCAATCAATCAATCAATCAATCAATCAATCAATAGTATTTATATACTGCTTTTCAACACAAAGTTCACAAAGCGGTTTATAGGCAAATAATAATAAAGTTAAATGGCTCCCTGTCCCAAAAGCATTCACAATCTAAAAAAAATGCAGAACACCTCCAGCAACTAGAAAAGACACTGTGCAGGGGTGAATAGGGACAATTATCCTTCCCTTGCTAAAGGGCACAGAGCACAGAGGTGATGAATGGGTACAGAGGTGATGTATGGGATCAGCAGTTTGCCTTTCTGAGGACCCTGGCAGCAACCCATTGATGCCAAGCCCTATGGGAATGAGTGTGTGCATACCTTGTGGCACTCATAGATTGATGAACCTCTTAAAATGATCCAGAAGGGCCACACAAAAATTTGAAAGTAGGTTTACAGGGCGGAAATGATGTTACTGATTAACCAGGGTAATGATTCTCAATGAGAGATGCAAAAGGTCATTAGTAGGGGCTCAGACTTCAGGGAGCCTGTCTGCCAAATTCTTCAAAGTGTTTTATTACTGTAGTCTCCCTGCCACAAAGCAGTGGTTGCAAATGCATGGCACCAATCGCTTAAGTCATCACAGCTGTCATTAGAGATTTCCTCCTAATAAATATTTTGTTTGCAAACTTTTGCTTCAAGACACGCTCAAGCTCTATGACCTGCAGTGATGGAAGGTCAGGAAGCAAGGTGGCTGAAAAATGGAAAGCCATGCAGTTTGGAACACATTGCCCTTTGGATGGATTATTCAGCTCTGAGCCCACCTACTTGGCTGAGTCATTTCTTCTTTGAAGATGACTTGGACTGATGTGGTCCTGAGGTACCTGGCCTGGTACCCAAGGCATACTGCTGCCCTGCCCCTGGCATGTTAGTCACTGATAGCAGTGACTTCCACTGGGATGATGCTGTGGGTTGTGGAGCAGTTGCCTAGTAATGGCAGCATGGCATATTGCTAGAAATGATGAATGAAGCAAACCTTGCTGATTGGCAAGGCCATCCATTTATTGGTTCCATCCATGTCTCAGTGTGCAATCCATCCCCTACTGTAACACAAGTAAAGTTGCAGGCATGTGCTCATAGACCAAGTGGGTTGAGATGACCCATGTTAAAAAGCCACACTGTATGTTTCAGGAGGTTTCTGACAATCTGACTTGAGGGTAAATTACTCCTGTCTAAATACTAAATATGATCATGAGCAGAACCTGTCCACTGGACTAAGCCTGCAATCCTATCCACACTTTCCTGGGAGTAAGCCCTATTGATCAAAATGGAACTTACTTCAATGTAGATATGAATAGGATTGTGCTCTGAATAATTCCAGGGAAAATTTAATTGGCTGTCTCTCCAAATTACCTAATTACTGCTCCTGATTACCTAGAGCAGTGGTTCTCAAACATTTTAGCACCAGGACCCACTTTTTAGAATGCATCTATCCAGCACCCACTGGAAGAGATGTCATGGCCAAACATCTGACCTTGTGATGCCAGAGCCTGCTGCTTTCCTGAGAATGCAGCAATAAATTGGGTTATTTCTCAGCCATTTTCCAGTACCAAAGTGAATCAAAAAGAAAAAAAAAAGCCTATTTACAACCTTGACACAAGCAAAACAACCACACAGCACTCCCCCTTTCCAGCAAACCATCTTCCCATATTTTCAATATGGCTGCTCTAGCTGCTTCTCAACCCACCTGAAATTGGCTCTTGACCCATTGGTGTTCCCGACCCAGTTTGAAGGTATTGCAGACAGGACATATAAGGTGCCAGGGATCTTTGACTCTGGAAACAGGGCCCAGGCTTACACCCTGAGCTTACAGTGGGAATTGCTAGCCTCAATTTCAAAGTGATAGGAATTTCAAAGTGATAGGAATTTCAGTGCTATCACTGCAGATGGCCAGAAAATGGTACTTGCTCCTATCACAGCTGAGATCTGACAGTAAAATCACATCTGGCCCTTTAAAACTGCTAACTCTAGCCTAGGCTAATCAGTTTGAGCAATTCGTCATTCAGGTGAATGCCAAAAGTCTTCATCTGCAGGGCTATCTGCATCTCCACCTACCTCCTTGGTTGGCTTAGTTTCATGTGCAGGCTACCAACCTGAGAGCAGAGGTAAATTTTAACATGCAGGAGCCCGTCAGAACGCCTCCATAGACCTACCTCATTATGACTATCGCACACACAAAGTATCAGCTTTAAATGTCTTCATTTGAGAATCTTCTTCTCCTGCCACTCATTCCCACTTTGAAACTCTTAGACTTCACGTAACGCTCATTTCACCCCAAACAATAGTTTGCAATAGTTTAAAACAAATTGAGAAAACTGGATTTTAAAATATCTCAGTTAACGTTTTTAGAGTGCAAGCCTCAGCATGTTTACTCAGAAGCATGTCCTATCGGGCTCAATAGGACTTCCTCCCAGGTAAATATGCATATGATGGTTGCCTTATGGCCCAATCCCATCCAAGGCCAGCCTGCATAGTGCAGGGACGCTGATGCAGTGTTTTCTGCATCCCGTGAACTGGCTGGGAGTGGTAAGTAATGACAATTTTTACTTAGGTCCTCTGCTGCTCCCAGTCCCCTATGGACCTCCTCAGGTCAATGCCAGGTATTTTGCTGGCATAAAACTGCTAGAACAAAGAAGCAGGAGGACCAGGACAGGAGCCGGTGAATGGCACTGCTGTTGAGTTCCACCCCATCCCCCTGATCTGCTTCTGGCCCTGCTCAATCCCCAACCTAATCTGCTCCACCACCAAATTTGCCTGCATTGATGGCCGGTTTGTGTGGTGCCACTCCAGGTGCATGGCCTTCTGGCCTTTACACTGGGAACAGTTCCTTGCAAAACACCAGTGCAACTGCTGAGCCAGTGGCCTGCATGATACGCTGATGCACCTTGCGATCTGCCAGCATATTGCACAGACAGGATTAGGACATTAATGTAATACGAACTACATATTGTCTTTCAGGCAGTGCTTAGAAAAGACGATAGCCTAGACTTTGCTTATGTCGCTAGGCAAATTTCTCAGTTTGCTTGTTGCAGAACCTGATGCTTCTTCTTGGCTAAGATTCCTTAAAAAATGTTTAAAGACAGTGCTTGAGTGCTCCTGCTCATAACATTACTGCTCTGCTTGCCCTTGTTCCCTCTCAACTACACCCCAGCCTGAGAGGTGCCACCCAGTTTATCCCAGTAGTCTCCAACTTGTGCACACAGGGATTTTTTTTTAAAGAACATGTGTTTCAGGGACATTTTGGGAGGTCTATATTTATTGAGGGTGGACACAATCAAAAGTGCAATGTCCTGGTCTAAAAAATGTCTGAATACAACCCTGCAGAATCATGGCTGGCTACTAATTTGTAGGAGAAGCCATATTTTAAGTTGCCTGATTCTTTGCTTTCATGAGGGAGCCAGCAATTGTTTGTATTTGTGTGTGTATGTGCATGCACACATACACATACACATACACATACACATGTGTGTGTGAGAGAGAACCTTGCGTGTGTTTTGGAGGGTTTGACGGGCAGCCAAATCCTATACTGTGTTGGAACAGGCAGGTCAATTGGCCTGCACTGTATCCAATGCAGTGAAGGAGGCAGCTGGAGTTCACCTCTGGGTAAGGGGTAAGGGATATTCTTTTCCTTACCCTGGCGTAAGTCCCAGTAACCCCAACAGGGCTTCTTATCCGAGAGGCCTAAGTAAAGCCGACTGGGCCAGGGACAGGGGGTTGGATCAGGCATAAGTGCTGGATCCACATTCCACGACCTTCCCTGGGCTGGTCTGCCCATGGGCCTGCCCTCCCTCCACCCTGAAATGCCTCCCACCACCCACCCCCAGCCTTCCCCAACCCCCCCAATACTGACCAAATTTGGCCAGTGCTTGCCCACTCACGGAGGTAGGATCCAGCCTCTGGTGTCATGCGCAACTGCCCATGCAGTCTACTTCACCGAGTGGCGCAGACGTGCCTTACGGCATGTTTGCAACACTCTTCGGCTGGCACAACTGACACGCACCAGCCGAACAGCCACATAGGATCGTGCCCTGCAGTGCATAATGGGTAGTGGGCTCTACTGCTGGTCATGCTGGTACAAGGGGCTATGTCTGGGCTTGCATCATGAAAGTGGCTGATGAACAGCATAAAGAGCAGGTCCTGAGGCACAGATCCTTGGGATTAAGGGCTATGCTGGGGACCGGATGGGTCCCCAGGTCTGGGTGACTGGATTGCACCCCGAAGTCACCAGTTTCCTGTCCTTTTAGTTGTTATAACTAGACAGTTGCTCCACCTCATTTTAATAATAGTGTGTTGCCTGTTGCCGGAGAAAGCCCTGCATTCAAGGATTCCTCCTTCTGCTCATTTTCTACTCCAAGAGAGAGCCGAAAACAGTTCAAGTTTCCGCAGTCACAATCCTTCCAGCTGTTCAGTTTGAGGTCTGCTGTTTTTCTTGAGGGTTTGGACATCATCAGTGGCACAAGTTCACTGTGGCAAAAGGGAAGTAGCTTGGGGATAGCAGCAGCAAGCTTGTCCCTGCTCCAAAGAAACCGTGACGAGTGCCAAATTCCTGGACAACTTTCCCTTTTACTCAGCTCCGGTTTGAAAAGTACCCTTGGAAGGGACTTCCCTCTCGTGACTCATCCCTCGGTCATACGCAGCAGTGACTCAGCAGTCTTGACACCAGGCCAGATGTTCTCACGGGATCACAGCAGGAGAACCGAGGGAGGAGAAGGCGAAACCAAGGGCAAACAGTGTGTGGGAGGAAAACACGGGGGTGGCAGGGGAAGGAGAGCGGAGGAAAGCAGGAGAGAAAGGAGACGTGGCCAGAACAGTTTGTGCACTTCCCCACTGCTTCTTGGTGGTATCGATTTTGCCTCTTTTGCCCTTTCCACCTTTTGCTGCTTATTTCTGATGCCTTCTCTGAATCTGGGCCTGAGTATTGTAGTGCGCTGGGTGCACTGGTGACCCTCTTATTCCCATCCGGGTTCTTCTTACATCCTGCCTTTCTTTCCTAATTTCCTGAGATCTCCTCCTTGCTCTTGCTGTGGCACTTCCCTTCGCCATTGGAAGTGTTTCTGCTTCCTTAAGCAATTGTACTCATTCTCCTATATGCTGCAACTTTCCCACCTCCTACATGGTGCCATCTCTCTCCAAAATCCACTTGTGTAATGGGAGGAAGGTACGTGCAAAAGAATTTCCTCTGAGTTCCTCAAGGGTCGCATAGGGCTTGCAAAGGAAAAATAAATGGAGCTGCAGTCATTTATACCTGCCGGAATCTATTCCATTAATATCAAGGCCGCAATATTGATGTTACGGTGGCCGGAGGTCTCATCTATTGACTGAAATGGAGCTATGCTGATTCGCTAATTGAGCAAACTCCTCTACTAGTGGAAAGCTGTGAAATTTCATGGCTGGTTTTATTTAGTGCTTGAATAAGAGGAAAGCGTCTGGAAAAGGGTTTCTTTAAAATAAATAAACAACAGAGAGAGAGAGAGAGAGAGAGAGAGAGAGAGAGAGAGAGAGAGAGACCTTCACATATCACAAAATACACCATACAAAATTCCATTACACACTTTCATCTCCTGTACAGTGAATTGAAACTATAGCTATTGTGCTAGGTGCTCTCTATCAGTTTGGCTGCTGGAGGGTGGAGGGAAAATAAGGGGAAATGTGGTTCTTGGCACAAAGTGTGGCAGGTAAGGGTTAGTGATGACACCCGAGCTTGAACATGTCATTTTGAGAGTATAGAACAGGCATTAATAACAGAAATGAGAGGGTGGCTGAAGGAGGCATAAGACCATCGTACTCACCATATTGGATTGGCATTTAACCCATGCATGTGCTGCAGCAGCATGCCATGTGAAGGTGGCAGGTGAGGCAGAACTGCCCCATCAGGTTCTCCAAAAAGGGACGCTGTTGAAGCTGTGAGTGTGCAAACACAACCCACACACTCTGAACAACAGCTGCCTCACCTGCCACCCCCACAACACGCACCACTAGTGTACAGTAATATCACTAAAGCCATGTTCGGTAATTGAACACTGGTAAATCATGGGGTTTGAATGTATTTTTTCTCTGCTAACTAGGTAGGGATAAGGCTTTCATATCTATGCTCTGAGATTTTCTGATGTGAGATCTCTTCTGTGTCCTGCTGCCTTCTGAGTTGTGGCTTGTGGGAACACATGAGAGGGCCTCTTTGATGTGGCCTCTCTCTTGGAACTCCCTCCCATGTGTGGTTCATCGGTTCATTTGGCCCCTTCCCCGTCACTATTTCAGAGGAGGTTGAAGATGTGCCTTTTTCAGTTGGCCTTGTTCAGTAGGTTTGGTTGCTTCCACTCTCTCAGTTGTGGTGGTCTGTAGGTTTTGTACACTGAACCCTCAATTTAACAGACATTTTCTGCTCCAGTAGAAACTAGGCTTATATATTTTGTACATGCATTCAGATTTAATGGACTTTCGGCATTAACAGACCCTCCTTCTCCCCATTAGATCCCTTAAATTGAGGGTTCAGTGTAATTTTGATTTGATGATTTCTCTTGTCTAAGATTTTTGAATTGTGTTTTACCACGGTTGTGAACTGCCCTGGATTGTCAAAGAAAGTCCGGATAGAATGTTTCAAAACAAAACATGGTGTTATGGCCTGAAGTCCTTTGTTAGGCAGATTGCTGGGTAAAGTAGTCGGTTGATGTTTCCCCAGTAGGTGGTTGATTATTCCTCAGTTGGAGGCTAATGGTTGGGAGAAAGCTGGGAATCTGCTTGAGTTTTGAAGGAGATAGCCACAAAAGTGACACTCCTCCAGCTGAGGGTGAGGGCATATATCAGTGTGTGCGAGTGATGAAACAGCAGTTTACAGTTCAGAGATAGAACCAGAAAGCTGTGAATAAGGGCGCAGGGTTTCTCTCTGGGGATATGATGTGGGGTGATAAATTTGACTGCTGGTTTGGAGGAATGCCTGCTGTTTGCCTCCACGTATGTGCTTGTAAATGTATGTTTGTAAATATACAAATATTGGACAAACACCACATGTCTCCAGTGCTCTCTCATCCAGAGGAGAGCATGCTCCTGGAACTTTTCACCACTTGGGGAAATAGGCAGTCAGCAACAGTATAGTTCTATAAATCCCTGTGATGTGAGGTTTGCTTCAAGCCCTGAATCAACTGCCTGTAGCATTCATGACCTACGTGATTAGTGGGATGGTGGCTACGAATGAAAAGGGATGGAGAATAGTTGGATGGGCAGATGGAACCACAAGAAGAAACCACAACCTGGCCTTGGACTCATGAATGATTTCTAACTGCCTGATCCTATCTCCACCGTTTGGCACTGATGCAACCACAATGGTGGAGCACAAGCTGCATCCAAAGGTGGGAGAGGGAATCCAGCCTGCCAGAGGTTATTTTATAGCTACCTCTGTGCAGGCCTCCTGGGGGCCTATCCATCTCCTCAGAGGATTCTCCTGGAAGGTAGGGATCTGCCGCCTTCAATGTGTCTCCCCCAGCTTCAACTGAAGCCGGGGAGAGACGCGCCGAAGCCCCCCTCTCAGCAGAATGTGGGCCACATTCTCCTGGAAGGGGAGGCTCTTGTGGCTTCAATGCGTCTCCTCCAGCTCCGGAGAGAGATGCGCCAAAGGCCCGCTCTGAGCAATGGCAGCATTGCATGGGGGGATGCAATGCCTGCCTTGCCCCTGTTGCTGGCAAGGCACGCTGCGCCCCTGATCCTATCCAACTTTCCAGCACTGATGTAGCAGCAATGCAGCCCTGATGCAAAGAAACAGATGTTCCCTTACCCTTGAGGAGGACTGTGTGACTGCCGCCCTACTGCAGGATGCAGCACACAGCCATTGGCATGGCTGCATCAGTGCTGGAAGGTTTGATAGGATTGGGCCCTCAGCCATCCAGGCACTAACTAGACCTAGACCTATTTAACTTCAGCAAGATGGCTGTATCATGTACCCTCAGATCATGCCTTTGAACCTCCAGGGAAGAATCATGGCTTTGCAAGTGAGATCACTGTGACAAGGAGATGTTCAGCCTCACAGCCATAACCTGTGCTCATGGAACCAGTTTTCCCACCTGAGAGCATTTTTCTGTCTCAGCACTTGCATCTGGCTATTTAATTGACTCTTTTATTAACATGAATGAGATGGGTTGTTTAAAACCTTGCAGGCATTGCTTTGGCTGTTTATGCTATTGTTTAGCGCAAATGAGATGGTTGTTCCAGCGGTCTTCAGAGCTGTAGCAGGCACAATTGGAAAATGGTTACCAATTTATCTGCTGTAATAGCTTGTCAGAGTGCCTTGAAGCCCAATCCTAGCCAAATCCACCTCTGCTGATGCATGTGCACCTAGAGGTGCTGTCTCTGGAATGTGCATTCTGTGGCAGCCCTATTGGAGAGGGGGTTGGACTGTTGGAATTCTACATACAGTAATTACGAACAGTGATTCTGATGCTTTTATGGATGGGTTGGTTCTTGTGTCTTGGTTTTATGTTGCTTGGGTTTATATAATATTTGCCAATTATTGGATGAGGCCACTGGCCAACAGAAGGGATTTCATTTGGCAGGTCTTTACCAACCAACCAACCAACCAACCAACCAACCAACCAATTTATATATCACTTTTCAACACAAAGTTCACAAAGCGGTTTACAAGCTAATAATAAATAAATAAATAAATAAATAAATAAATAAATAAATAAATAAAGTTAAATGGCTGTCTGTCCCAAAGGGGCTCACCATCTAAAATTTATGTTCCCACATGATATACAGAGCGGAATCTAGTTGACTGCAGTGTCTTCATTTGACTCATGTTCTGCAATAGACTGGCCATCTATCCTTGGGCAACTAGCTCTTTCTTTTTCTACTTTTCACAATTATGGTTGACCATAAAGTGTGTATCATAACGCCTGGATCACAGACTGTCATATGCCACATCCAGTGACTGAAGTTTTGAAGGGAGCTTGTACAGTATACAAGAATTACAATGTCTTACTACGAAGTTGGTGGGGATTTGCTGCCTTCTTGTGTACGGATGGAGCATAGCAGCTATAAGCTGGTTACATGAGAGGATGTGTGTGTGATGAGACAGAGTACCAACAAAATGCCTTGACTGACTGTTGAATTTAGATATAACAATTCATTACATATCTCTCTTATTGTGTGTATGGGTTTTTCAAGTGGGAGTATATATTAAAGCTGTTGTTTTTAGGAGGACAACTTGTGAGCTTTGCACATTGACTATTTCACTGTTAATCTAATTTTCAAGTTGTATATCTGAAACAAAACCTCTGTAACTAACATTGTCCTGTCCAGACAACTATTCTGCTGTGTCTTGTACTTTGGGAGAAGTTATCTAAGGTTTTGAAAAAACAATTTCTGCTTAAAAAAGGGAAATGTGGAACAATATGCATATTCAAGTCTATTGACCTGCTAGACACTGAGGGCGCAATCCTAAACTGAGTTTGGCCGGCATAAGCTAAGCCAGCAAAGTTTGGCCAGCACAAGGGACACTGTAAAGTATGTTTGGACCACTCTCGGAGTCAGAGAGGCCAGCACACAGATGTGAGCCATCCTCCTTGGCTCTGAGAGTAGTCCAAAAGCACTTTATTGTGGCCCTTATGCTGGCCAAACTTTGCTGGCTACGTTCATGCCAGCCTAACTCCAGTTTAGGATTGCACTCTGAGAGTAAAATCCAAAGCGCTTGCTGGGCTGGTACAAATCCCTTGTGCCAGCGTAGGAGTGTCGCCATCTGTGGCACATCTGCAATGACTCAGGAATCAGGGAAGCCAGCACTCGTCCTCACGCCGGCCTCCCTATGCAAGATTCCATTCAGCAAAAGATAAGGTTGCAAGGGCCTGGGGAGGTCTGCATCGGAGGGCTTGGGGATGGTGGGGGAGCAAAGAACAGGGGCATTTCAGGGCAGGTAGAGGGCAAGGAAGTATGGGCTGGTGGACAGACTGGGCCTGGGAGGTTACACCAGGCCGCTCAAATTTGTACCCGCAATTTCACTGATCCGAGTAGTCCCATTGAGGTGGCTGCTATGCTAAATAGGGTTAGGGGAATACTCCAAGTTGTGCCACAGCCACCTCCTACCCTGTTCTGGTTACTGCGCAGTCCAGCTGGCCTGCCAGTTCCAGTGCACTATAGGATTGGGCTACCCTACATTTGCACTGATGTAAGGAGCAGGGCTGTCAGGCATAAGGCCTGCAGGCCGGATATGGCCTGCAAAATCCAGTCCAAATGGATTTGGGCTCTCCCAAATAATTGGGCTCTCCCCGTGCTGCCCTTTCAGCTGCACTGCTTATGCAGAGGCCCTGGGAGCGAGAGATGGCAGGGAGCAGGTGAAACAGGGTAGGGATGGGCAGGGAATGGAGAGATTGGGTCCAAGAAGGGGGTAGGTTCGGCAGTAGCAGCGGGTCCCCTTCCTGGACCTGATCCTTCCGTGTGGGTCCATGCAGAGCTGTGCCAGCTATTTAGCTTGCGCAAGGCTGAGTAGACACCCCTGTGGCATAGAGGCGTACCCTTGGGTAAGAGAACAATTGTTCCTTTACCTGGAGGAGATCTCCACTAATGCCCCCACACCATAGGATTTAGGGTAGCCATTTTGGTGCTGCTGCATCGTCAGTGGCGGGGGGGGGGAGATTCTGGCGAGTTAAGGACACATTTCAGTGGGAGCTTCTGCAACATCATTTTAGAAACGAGCTGAAAAGGTAAACTCACATTTATTCGGGATGACAATAAAAGTTCAACAGATGGGTATGAACAGCCAACATATAAGCTGCCAAACCCTGGTGCATTTAAGGTGCAATTAAACCCTGGTTCTTTAAAGCTTTAAGAGCGGGATATCTTTAATAGCAAAATCATACTAAACACTAAGAATGAGACTGAGTCGAAAATAATATAGTCAATGGTGATCTGTACAATAATTTATATAACTACTTGTAGAATAGCTTGAAAAATGAAAACTGTGTATGGATAGACAGATTAAATATAATCATATTATCATGTGTCTATTGTTCAGTGAAGGTATTGTTGTAGCCAGGAGTACATGTATTGTGAAGTGTATCATAGACGCTTTCATTCTCATATTCCTTGTTGGTCTCATTTAAAAAGAATCTTTTTGAGCTTATTAGTAAAAAGGTCTGTGACAGATGTGAATAGTATTCATTCAACGATTTGTATAATTTTGTTCTTAAAGAATCCCGTAGTGAAGAGCACCTCAATTCATAACAAATTGGGACTTCATGCATTTATTAAAAGAATTTTGATACCTGCTGGCCTATTTATTCTCGGTAGAACTTGCTCAGAAGTTCTTTTGGCTTGTGACAAATGCCCTGGGTGGCACACCTGCGGGAGTGCTGCCGTCCTCCATGCCCTCCACGCCACCATGGCCATGCCACCCCAAGGGCCACCTGCACTTGCGTATGTGGCCTTCTTGGCCCTCTGAATGTCTTCCAAGGGCCAAAAACATCACTTCCAGTTTGGGGCCGAAAACAGGAAGTGCAGTTTTTATGGCAGAGTCGTGGGTACGAAAAACGCCCCCTATGGGTGCCCCCCGGAATACTGGTGCCCAAAAACTCGAAGCAGCGAGGGAACAAGGACAAGACAGATGTAGCGTACTGTGGTAAGACCAGGCAAATTGTATTTGAAGTTGCAGGCAGTCTCGTAGTCAAAACACAGTCAGGTTCCACAGATAGTACAGTTGTCAACAAGTCGGATAAAAACTCAAGCATAATTCAGGCAAGTTCTCACAAGGTCTTACAAGCAATAGGATGACCAGCAGCTCCAGCAGCACCTCCCTCCTCCAGCATTACTTGCCCTTCCAACCCAACAAAATAGGAGGTGAGGCCTCTCTTCTTAAGTACCTTTTTGGGAGTAGCTGTCACCAATCACAGGCCTGCTTATTGCGGGCCTTACTGTATGTGCTAGTCTGCATGTAGGCATTTTGGCCTTGATGAAGACAGCTGGCCTTGTTAAAGGCATATTGCTTCTTCCACTCAAGTGTGCATTAATTAATTAGCTTCTCCTGTCATAGGAGTGTTTTTACTGAGAAAATGCGCTCAGGCCTCCATGCTTTTTGCCTCACTGGAAAATGGAGTGCTGACAGTTTTTGGCCCTTAGAAGGCGTTCTGATGTCTGGGAAGGCCATGCACAATTTCCTCGGCCCTCAGAATGCCTCAACGGGGAGGCAGCAGTCATGGAGGCAGGAGCTCTAGGTTGGGGGCTGGCACCCCTGGAGATATGCCCCTGGGCACCAGGGGCACCAGGAATGCCACTGGAGTAAATGAATAGTGCATTCAGGAGATGGAATAAAACCTTTAGCAATGTGTAACCGTGGAGGTTTGCAAAGTGATTCTCAGGCTGAGAGCATTACGAGCATGTCCCTCCTTTCATCTGTGGAATATTGGCATCGATGCACTGAGCACAGGGAAGGCACTTGATATTTCAGGAAAATCCACAAAAGCAAGAAAATAGCCCAGAGTCCTAACTTTCATTTATTACAATTTCAACGCTATACATGTTTCTGAAGCATATGACAAAAAGGGAAGAAAACAAAATTAATAGAAAATTGGAAGAGAAATTTATGGCCCAAAGAGAATGAAGAATTTTATAGGCTGTTTAAAAGAGCAGATATTGTAATAAAAACTAAATTGTGACAATGAAGATGGATTGGCTGTTTCCGAAACGCCTGCTGAAGGAAAACCAGGACAATTTTAAAATGTGTCACCCGAAGGTAGAAGAACCCCTGAATGGCCTTGACTAAGATACGTAGAAGATAAAGAAAATGGCTTAAAAATGACTGGTGTGTTACAGGCTGGAACAAAACAAATCTGGAAAGGAAAAAAACCAAAGAAAATTGCTACTGCAGCAACAAAAAGCCTATGTATCAGGATAGCACTGAAAGACGTTTCTTACGCAGAAAAAGTTTTATAATTCAGTTAGTCAAGACTTGCGCAATAGACATGAGAAGTGGCAGTGGGAGAGAGATGTCTGGATCATCCTCTGCTTTTAGAAACTTGAAGTAACAGCCGTCCTGAGACAGGTTGGAGAGGTTTGATACTTAGCTATTGTGCTGCTTTTCCAATGAAATTTGCTCCCTCCCCTGAATTTTTTTGCCCTATAACAGGGGTCTCCCAACTATGGCTCACAGCACCTTTGGTTTTTTGTCAGACTATTTGCCAATATTTGACATTTGTACTCATTATATATAATTTTCAGTTTAATCATAGCATTTTTGTTGTAATTGTCTCGTCCATGTAAATATCATGCATCATTTCTAAAATAGTTTTTTTCAATTTTTTTTTTAAATAGTTTGATTTTCTTCCCTTGTCAAGTTTGTTATTTGTAGTTGCTCCCTTGGTCAGCCTAGGGCTTGTGCTGTCTGTTGCTCCTCTCTTCCCTTCCTGGGCTTTTCTGTTTTGCAGAATCTTTTTTAGAGAGTCTTTTTTTTCTTTTTTTAAAAAGATTCCTCCTGTGCTCTTTGCTGTTTCAGGTGATAGCCAATTTTATTATGACTAGCAATGTTTCCTCTGTATTGCACTTTAATCTTCTCCTTTTCTGAGAAGAGGCCAATGATGAAAGGTCTCTGGGGGGCTGCTCTGGGGCAAGCCCAGGGAAGGAGCCAGGGAGCTGGTGGAGGAGGAAGGGTGAAGCAACCCCTTCCCCCCCCTCTGAACTTATGGCTGGGCCAGCAATCAGATATCATATGAACCTTCCAGGTTCAGGTCAAAGGCTCATCTAGTCCAGCTTCCTGTATCTCACAATAGCCCACCAGAAGCCTCAGGGAGCACATGAGACAACAAGACCCATGTGTCCTGTTGCCACTTTCTTGTACCTGGCATTCTGAGTTTCACCCAGCCCTGGCCCATAGACTTCAATGTAAGATGCAGGTTCATTTTTTAAACAAAACCTTTATTGGTGAATAGCACACAGTAACATATAGTGATAAAATCTTAAAATAGAATATTATACAGTATATGCAATGTAATAATACATATACAGTACTGTATTACAATAGATTTAGGTTTTTAAAGTTCATAGAGTGTATGGTGAAGATGATTCCCTTGCATCTAACCCCATATTTCCTATAGGCTCAGTGATTGGGTATCTGGTAATTCGGTATCCCCTAGATTTTCCAGGAACCTAATCCTAGCGGATAATGAGGATTGACTGTATTTTTTTAAATTAATTGCTGCTGTTTTGGGGCTGGGGAGATCCTTTTCTGGTGGGAGAAAGCATGGAAGAAGGTTTGTGATGCTTTTTGGCTTGGAATTTATTCAAATTTAATGTAAACTTGAATAATATAGATTTATTCAAATTTATTTAAATTTAAATTGTATTTTTCCTGGCCCTTGATACCATGCTTGATATATGATATATTTTCTCTTCCTGAAGTGAGTTATGAATCTTTGATGCTTCTTACTTATGTTTCTTACTATGTTACTTATTCTTTAATTTTGCATACTAGTGTATATACCCGTGGTGGCGCAGCGGGTTAATTCGCTGTTGCTGGGCTTTCCGACCGGAAGGTTGGGAGTTCAAGACTGCATGATGGAGTGAGCTCCTGTTGCTTGTCCCAGCTCCTGCTAACCTAGCAGTTTGAAAGCACCTAAATGCAAGTAGATAAATAGGGACCACTTCGGTGGGAAGGTAACGGCATTCCGTGTGCTACGGCATAGAGTCATGCCGGCCACATGACCACAGAAGCTTGTCCTTGGACAAAACGCCAGCTCTATAGGCTTTGAAATGGAGATGAGCACCGCCCCCTACAGTCAGTCACGACTAGACCATTCGGTTGTGGGGAAACCTTTACCTTTACCTTATATATACCCAACATAATTGCCTACCCTGAAAAAATCATTGCCCACCCACCTCTAGAATCCTGACTAAGGGCCTGGAGACTAAAGCCTCTTTTTAAATTAAGACCAGCAAACGAGGGAAAGGAGATGGACTCCAAGAAGAGCAAATGGGATTTACTGCAAGTTCTTTTCCTCTGGGCTCAACACGTTTTGACAAATGGCCTTGCTTGGCGGGGGAATGGAATGTAAGAAAAATCCAAGAAGGCAAGGCTAATCACTCACCAAAAAGAATTTCTTCTACTGGAAGAATGGAACTAGGCTACCTGTAGTTAACCTAGCAAGTTTACTGACTGTGCCTTCCTGTGTTATAGAATCCCCATCTCTTGCTTTCTCTGAATGTGTGAACTTTCAGGAAAACACTGCTAGGACTGGAAGAGGCTTCTCTCTTACTGTCCAAGGGCACAATCCTAACCTGGAGTTAGGCCAGCACAGTTAGGCCAGTAAAGTTTGGCTGACACAAGGGACACCGTAAAGAATGTTTGGACGACTCTCAGGGTCAGAGAGACCAGTACACAGACCTGCACCATCCTCCCTGACTCTGAGAGTGGTCCAAACACTCTTTACGCTGTCCCTTGTGCCAGCTAAACTTTGCTGGCCTAACTGTGCCGGCCTAACTCCAGATTCGGATTGCGCTTCAAATGTGATTCATGGAAAGCAAAGGTCGCAACTCACCACAGGATTATGTACAGTATTTGAAATTGTAACCTATTTTGCTGTACTGACAGGGAATATGAAATGGCCTGCCTTCCTTCTCAGTGGGCAGCCTTGTGTAGTGTGCATTGAGGGGTTAAATGGATACCATTGCATAGAACATGTTAAGAGGCCTGCTTAAAATTGGTGATCTGGCTTTAACACAAAGCATATACTCCAGGGCCCTTATCCAGAGAGGATCAGGTGCACGGGGAAAGTTTTACTCTCTTTCCACGAATGCTGTTTTCCCACTGAAAATCATGTCACTGAAGCTGCAAAAGGGGCTTACATGCGGCAAGAAGTCATGTTGTCAGCAGAATGAAGTTAAACATGTTGCTGAAAGCTTCCTGTAGAGGGAGCTGTTGTTCCTTCCAAGTGACAGCCAGGAAGGAAGAGTTTGCTGTTCAATGATACGATTGTGTACAAAAATGTGGTCCGGAGGACGAAAGGTGAAGATGAAACATTGATCCTGGGGATAGGCTGTGAGGTCTAATTCATGGTGTTTGCAGCTTCATTTTGAGAGAGGACAGGTAGCCAAAGTCAAGAAGTTCAAATTCACAGTAAACTTTGAGCAAGATGAAAGCAAGCAAGAGTCTAGTGGCATCTTCAAGATTAACGGACACATAGTGACAGACGTTTCAGGATCTCTCATAGCCATTTATTTTGGTGGCAAGAGACTATTGTGGCTGACTCTGTGGAAGATGTTAAAAAGATAATTAATCTGCCTTTGGGAAAAATATGCCTGCAGCCGGTCATCGTAACTGAAAGTCAAACTTAAACATATTTACCTTTTAAACACTGGACTTGGCATCAGATCAGAATTAAAATGCGTAAACTTCACTCATGGTTCGATTTTTGGTTAGATGCCCAAGGCAACATTGTTGAACTGCAGTCTCACATTTCTTTTAGAATCAGTCCCTTGAACTCAGTAAGGCTACTTCTAAGATCTGAAAGTGCATATTTTAATGAAGTGCTTGTCTCTGGCTTGCTTAATTAAAAAAACACACCCCAAAAGTAGCTGTAGGGGGCCTTATCTGGAATAAGCCCTGGGAAGAGGGGGCTTTACCCTGTTTTTGTGGCAAGAGACTAAAGTGGCTGACTCTCCAGAAGCGGCCTTGCTCAAAATTCCCCCTGGTTCTATTTGACTCAGGAGGAAAATTCTTGTTGCCAAGCAGTTGTCCTCAGCAGGGCAGTGGCGTACCAAGGTCATTGATGATTACCAAGGTCAAAATTATTTCCAGTAATAGTTATGACATGAAATGAATAATAATAATAATAATGGCCAGAGAAGAAGCACAGACAGTGAACATTTTCTTCTCTTGAACTGTACGTGTATGTATAACTTTGTAATTTCATGTATATAATAACAACACTAAACAATTGAAAAATAAGTTTAAAAGAAATAAGTTTTGTTCTTGAAAAAACGTTTAAACATCTTGGGGTGGCCTCTCAGATACCCTCCTGCAGCCTGGCTGACACCCTCCCCTCAGCCACCCTCTTTGTATGCCTCTGCAGCAGGGGCACCCAGCCAGACAGCTAGGACACTCCTATTTTTACCACTCTCTCCTGGCACCAAAATGTATGTGTGGGAATCTCCCCTTTGGATTACCATGCAATGGACTGGTGGTTTTACACAGTGTGTTGCTTTACTGGTCACCATTGCCTGTTGGGATGACATGGTATACAAAGCATGGTGAATTTCTGTCCCAGATCCAGTTGCTGTCTCAGGCTCCTTCCAAGTCGAGGTGTAACCAGCCCATATACAATGCATTTGACTCTTGCCAACTAATAGATTCTGGAGTTTGCTCACTTTTCTTAATAGCCCTCAGCTGGTTTTTTTGTTGCAATTGAGATACAAATCCTGACGTTTTTGGTCTTTTCTCAAGTTTGTCTTTTTGGAAGCCACAGATCTATCACTGGCAACTAAATTATTTTCCCAGATTTGCAGATGCAAACATCTTCTCAAAGATGAATCTGCTCTGGACTTTTTATTTAGAAGAGAGAATATGAGCAGTAGTATCTACAAAAGCAAGAATGGTAGAAGAAAGGTTACATTCCCAACCAGTTTCTGAAAGTAAAACCCTGCAATGGCCTTGAGTGAGGGCTTGTTCACACACTCGTGTGTCCCATGGCAGCCATGGTTCCAGCGCACTTTCCAATTAGGTGATAGTGGAGCAGAGTGTGGGAGCACACTTGGCCGGCACAAGGGCCACCGTAAAGAGCGTTTGGACCACTCTCAGAGTCAAAGAGGCCAGCACACAGAGGTGCACCATCCTCCCTGACTCCGAGAGTGGTCCAAACGTGTCCCTGGCAGTGTTGGCTTGTGGTGGGCTAATAAATTACTACAACCTCCAAGGACCTTATTGTCCTTATTGAATGAAGTACTATCATGTCATCTTGCTGCATGTTCTAAATCAGGGGTCAGGGAACTTTTTTACCTTTTACCCCAAAATATATTTAGATACGCCGACGTTACCCCCTTGACGTTACCCCCCCCCGCCAGAACAAAAGAAAAAAAATTACATATTGGAACCCATTGCTTTTTATTTGATTAATTAATGGGCTTAATTAATGCTTTGTAAATATGAAATTGTAAATAGTTTGGGCACACCTGCAGACCTTGAGAGAATAGAATTCTACCCTTCTGGGTTACAACTAGCTTACCTTTTTGACAACAGGTTTAGGTGCTTGGACTTAAAATTTCTCTCTATAATGAATTCAGATTGGGGCTGGCTGGCTCTCTCTCTCTCTCTCTCTCTCTCTCTCTCCCACACACACACACACACACACACACACACACACACACACAGAAAGGCCAGCAACAGCAGTTCTGATTTTGTTTTTGTTTTCTGCTGCTCGCCTTGCCTCGTTGCCTCCCACCTCAATTTGTGTCCCTGACTCCTTGCACAGGCACAGGCACCCCCCTCCCCCTGCTCGCTCGCCCACCTGCCCCACTCCTTGGGACAGCAAGACAAGGCAAACCCAGGGAGAGCCCTAGCTGTTCACAAGCAAAAAGGCACGTCCACAGAAGTCCTCTCAACACACACACACACACACACACACACACACACACACACA
>JAJKFI010000052.1:2008232-2024278 GCA_029204185.1 Lerista edwardsae | reverse complement strand
AATAATAATAATAATAATAATAATAATAATAATAATAATAATAATAAATGTATTTATATACCGCCTTTCTTAAGGTCACTAGATTTCTCTAATGATTACAACTCAAGGCGGTTTACATAGGCAGACTTTTCACAAACCCGAAGGTTTTTTTTTTTTTTTACAATTTACAGAATGTTCTATCTTTCAAGAACCACACTCCAACAGATCTTTCTTTCTGGATTTAGCCTTCTTTCTTTAGCCACCCGTCTGTCGTCTGCTGGCTGATGAGGCTTCCCTGCTGCCACCAGAGATGCAGCTGATTTCAGCACACTCCTCCTCCCACGAGGCAGCTGAAACTCAGCTTGTAATCAGCCGCAGTTTCCAAGGTCTGCTGCTCGCAGAGACTTCCGGCAGTCCCGAGCTCACGACCTTGAGATCTTCAGTTGTTATCTTCGGGCAAACGGAGGCATTAACCCTCTCGGCTAAATCTTCTGCCCTTCTTTAGCTACTTATTTGGGGCTGCTGCATGGACCAAGGTAACTCTAATCCTGTTAGCCCTTCCTGGCCCTCTAGGGTCATAGCAGCAGCATCACAAGTTGCACTATCTGCTTTGGCATTAATATTCTATTTGTACTGATGGCTTTCTCCCCCCCCCCCTTACAGCATTTGTTTTCAAACTCTGTTCTTCAAAGTATAAAGGGTGACTTTATACTCTGAGCACAACATCACCTCTTAGTGTTGGACCTGACAGGGTTGTTGTGATGGCAACTCCGCGTATGGTGCTGTAAACTCCTTGGAGAAAGACTGGGGTAGAAATATGGCTGATAAATAATAAGTTGAGAGTCCATGTTAACTCCTGCATGGAATTGTTTTCTGCGTAGGAATTTTGGTAATGTGTAAATTGGTGTTGAAGCCAAGCTATGATACTGTCGTGGATTAGAGGATCTTGCTGTAGGCAAAGGGTTGTTTTTAGTGGGTTTTTTTTTTTTGAAAAGTAGATTTAATTAAAGATTAATTGGAAACAAGTTTAACTATTAAAATGGCACAGCCCTATGAATAATGGATGGGATTTTAAAACACTGCGTTTTAACCGCCCGGCAGGAACACACGCCTGCAAACTGGGGCTTTATGGGTCATGCATTCATTATTTTGGTGCATGCATCATTTGTTTTCCCTTGCCTGCTCACAACTCAAAGAGAATAATCACTCCAGGATTTTGTGCCAAAGTATTTAGTGATGGTACGTGAGAAGGGGCAGCTCTCCACGCCGAGGCTGTGGGCTGGATTCCTCATAATACACATGGTACAATATTGTTGCTAACAGATGGCTGAGGATGCATAGTGCCCAGCTTGCCTGGCTGCAAGGTTTTGCCTTTTCGAAGAGATGAATGCTTCCTTGGGATTGAATTACTCCTTGATATACCTTGCAATATAGTACGTTATGGTTCACTTTGAAGAGGGATATAGCTAGAGCAGGAGCCCAAGGGAAAACAAAGGAATAGTAAGCTAAAGATTGAGCAAATGTCAGTCGTGAAGGTGATATAGGAACTGGTAGTATTTGAGCCTTCCGTGGTTCTTTATCAAGATCCGAGGTGCTGCCGATCATTCCATTCTTTAGTATGTCTCCTGATCTTTGGGAAAGCCAAAAGCAATTTTTTACATATTGCTGCTTGGAATGGTAGCAAGGGCAAATGTCAGTTTACAAATTACCATCCTGGTGATCAGTGTCTCTTTGGCATGATAACATGAGTAATGGCATGATAACATGAATTTTTATAATGGCAGGAGCTGGTAAGTCAAGTCCCTTGTTCTGTGAGCTTTGGCTTCAGTAACCTTCTTGTGATTGCAGCATGCTGCACTTCCGAGAGCACAATCCTAACCTGGAGTTAGGCCGGCACAGTTAGGCCAGCAAAGTTTGGCCAGCACAAGGGACACTGAATAGATTGTTTGGACCACTCTTGGAGTCAGAGAGGTCAGCACACAGACGTGCGCATTCTCCCTGACTCCGAGAGTGGTCCAAACCCATTTTATGGTGGCCCTTGTGTCAGCCTAACTGTGCCAGCCTAGCTCCAGGTTAGGATTGTGCCCTGAATTGAAACAGAACTGGAGAATATATTTCAGGCCAGGACAGCACCTTGTTCTACCAAACCCTCCAGTTTGACATATCCATGGGATCAGCATTAGCTCATTCTGTACATAAGAACATAAAAAGAGTCCCGCTGGATCAGGCCAAAGGTGCATCTAATCCAACTTCCTGTATGTCTCAGTGGCCCACCAGATGCCTCAGGGAGCCCAACAAGATGCCTGCACCCTGCCTCTTGTTTTCAGGGTTTGAAGGGTACCTTACAGCTATTCTTTCTGCTTCATGATGAGTCCAGGAACCCAGGAAAAAAGTGAGCATGCAGCCTAAAGCTTCCACCACAAGCAATGCTTCAGCCCTGATTTGTTCATGTAGTTGATTTGTGCCTAGAGAGGAATCCTAGTGCCTTTGAGAACCAAACAGCAAACCAACCATGCTGTTTTGTTTGCACAGAAAGATCGGGTTCCATTTTACTCATAAATGGTTGGAGCAACAGCAGAGTTCAAGTGCTTCAAGGCAGGGAGATTTTTGAATGTCAGGTGCACTCCATGTGTCTGACACCTGTCAACCCATGCAGGGATTATGTGGATCACTGGCTTGATTGCTGCACAGCCAAATGTCAGGGTTGGGAGATCTCATCTCTTGGCCCAACCCCCCAAATACTGCAAGAGCTGCTCGCTGATATATCTTCCACATTGGTACTCCCCCCCACCCCCGTAACTTCTAGGTTAGCATCAACTCTGTTAAACCAGCCATGTGAGGAGCTAGCCTCCAAATGCAGCCATTTCAATCACGATGCAGTTCAGATGCTAGAGGAGGACAGGACCGTGCTGTGAGCTTCAGACACTGTCTGTTCTTGCAGGGAGAGGAGAAGCTGATCTGTGGCTGTGGGTTTGCAGGTGTGGGTTTGTGAGGGGACTGAAACACAAAAGCAGGACATGCAGCTACCCTTCCTTTGAGAGGCTTTGGGGCCGAGGGAGAATGGCTGTGCCATTTTCTTTCCTGAAGCACATCCTGTTCATCCAGAATGCTAAATCGATACTAAGCATAATTACTTTAACAAAAGAAAATCCATGCTAGCCTTGAATGTTCAGCTGTGCTCCAAGGAAGATGATGTTTTGTTACTAAGTATCAGGACATAAATATTTGATGCCGGAGAGGAGGCCACTGTATGAATTATGGAAAAGTTCCGAAAGGAGCACAAGCCATTATTGCTGGGAGGCCATCTTGCTGCTGACGAGAGCACAGAACACCACCTGGGCAGCCCCCAGGTGGTGGGGATGTTTCTGGGAGGTCCAGGGCCACGTCCAAGCGGAAAGAGTCTGAAAAGGCTTTGATCTACTCTGCTCCATGTCTTGTCATAGTGCCAATCCGAGCTGGTTTCCTGCTCCCCATTTTCAGTGGGGTTTCCCCCTAGTTACAGGGGCTGCTTAGGATTGCAACCATAGCGAAATCTCGCATGCCTCCAGCTTTTTCCACCCCACTGTCTATTTGTGCAATAAATGCAGATTTGTTTCACACAGTTCATAAGCTTTCTGGCAAAGTTGCAGATCTAGTGTGAGAACATTTCAATTTTCCCAGCATTCAAGCGGCCGTGTTTTGTTTCTGAGAAGAGAACCATGCTTCCCACAGAGAGCGCATTATTTGTGATTTTATTCATGGTGACACAACTCCCTCCCTGTGCCAGCACCACTCTGCAACCTCATTTTTGCAGCCTTTTAAAAAATAGTCAAAAATATTATCCAGAGGCTGTGTCTCCCCTCCCACCAAACCATTCCAGCATAGGGAGGCTCCAAAAACATTTTCAATACGAGGTGAACAGCATTGAGGCTAATTCGCTGCTGCAATGCTCAACCGTTTATTTTAAAAAAACCCTTTTCCCCAGCCAACTATTTATCAGGTATCTGAGTTAAGTTGGCTCAAAGTGCTACATTGCACTGTTCTATGCCATGCATTATTGTACTGCCTGATAATGGGTGGGGAAGGGGCTGCAGCAATAAGCCATGGTGGGGAGGACTTGCCATGGCTGTCCCGTTCTCAGTCACCAAAACCACCTCAGTACTGCCTGATAATGGGTGGGAAAGGGGCTGCAGCAATATGCCATGGTGAGGAGGACTTGTTCTCAGTCACCAAAACCACCTCAGAGTGCTGCCACCAAGGCAAGCAGGAAGAGAGTAGCACGGAGAGCAAAAATACAGTGATTGCTTCTGTCCCTCATTGTTCTTTCTTCCTGGGCGCATTAGCTCTGGTGTTGATTGATGAGAGTGTCAGGTACATTCAAGCTCACACTGAGGACCAACGACTCTGTGCACAGCTGCAAAGCTGAAAGCATTCTGAAGGCTTCGGAACACCCGTTTTTTGTTGGAAAACCGGAAGTATTGTTTAAAAGCGTTCTGAAGCTGTCAAAATGCTTTAGGTGCATGATGGGAGCTTAAGGTGAGTGGGGGGGGCAGCAGTTGCTGGGGCGGGGGGCTGGTGGCAGGCTGCACCCTGGCCCTGGGGTGGCATGCAGGCCAGGGATGCAACTGGCCATGAGGGCTACCAGCCAAAGCATCTCCCTAACTAGTCAGGGTTCCCAGGTACTGGAGTGAGTCCACCCACCCAGGCTGGTGATTGGCTTTCTTCAAGAGGAAATGCTGTTCAAACTGGGATTTTGTCTGGGCAATGAGATCCTTTGCTCACAGCCAAATGTAACCTAAATCCCCCCTCCCTGCTGATGGAGGTGTGCCAAGGAGGCAAGTGCTGCATCCTATGGTGAGGTAAATGGAAGCAGCAAGCACCTTGAATTGGGCCTATTCACCCTCTCTTGGCTCTAAATAGCCCCCAAATGGAGCCATTCTGGAAGCAGGGTGGGTATGTCCAACATAGGGTGGGGCAATGCAATGACTGTGAAGGATGTTTCCATGTCACCATGTTGCTGGCCCCAGGAGCCAGGAGGCTCCTTTAGATTGCTGAATGAATATAATGAATATGGCTGCAATTCTGTATGAAGCAGAGCAATACGATTTCATGACTTCATCATAGCGCAAATTCCTCATACAAATCTTATCTGATGCTTGTGGCCGAGTCTTGTTGCCCTGTGACAAAATCACTGTCTACATAGCAATCAACACTCATTGGATTTCAGAGACTGTCAAAGAGATACTAGGAGAGCAGCATGTAGCCCCCCCCCCTTTTGTGGAGCTGAAAAATTCAGCAAATGGAAAAACATCAGGGGAACGCTGCTGAAGCACCAACAGCTGGAAGGAGTAGCTGTCTCCACTACACCTTCTTTTGTTTCCAACATCAAGGTCAAGGGTATTCAGGAGATGGGCCTTCAACACATGTGCCCTGCCAACCCATTAGATGAATCTAGTGGTCAAGGCCATTTAAAAGAAACTGTTGACTGCAGCAACTTTAGCAACTTTTGTGCTGTGCATTGTAATCCTGAAAGGGAAAGGGCCCATGCCACTTGTATGCCATTAGCTGAAACAGGAAGATGGCATTTCACATTTCTCATGCCTGAGTGCCTCTGCACCAGATAAAAGCAGTTCAAATATCCTGATCACTAAGACTCCACCACTGCTTGCTAATGGGGTGTTTTAATGACAACTATTATTGAAATACAGGAGGCACATACAAAAATGTTGTTTGCTTCATTGACATGATTACCTTATTGTGTTCTTCAGGAAATGGTTGCAGTGCTTTGTCAAACAATGTGGGAGTTGGCCTTGAAGCATGTACCGAAATGGCTCACGTTTGCATGTTTTACTCTTGTTTTTGATCCCAGTTTTCAAGAGCATCATGCAGTAATATGCAAGGGGGTGGGTGGGAATGAGTCCTGACGCTCAGGCAAATCAGAATCAGGAAGGGCTCCAGGGAGAGGAGCAAAGGGAGCTCTGTGGCACAATCAGTCAGGTCATAGCTAGGTGAAAGCCAGGTTTGACTAGCTGGCCCAAACTACATGTTGCATTAAGCTCGTAATTGGGGCTTACATAGGTGTTACATAAGATTTAACAAAGGTGTTGCAGATTCCCTGATTTGAATGAAGACCAGCAGGGGAAGGGGAAGGTCAGGACTGGCTTTAAGCCAATGTGGCAAATGCTGTCACATTGGGCCCCGCACTTTGGGGGCCCCACACCAGTGCAGCAAGCATATCACCTGCTACTGCAGCCTGGATCTCTATGGGCTATAAGTCCATGGGGCGAGCAGAGCAGCTTTACCTTGGGCCCTCCCACCTGCCCCTGCCTCTGAATGGCAAAGATGTCATCATGTCACCGCCAACTATTTCCGGTGGTGCTGTGCGCAAAGTGTGGCACAACTGCTCTTCTTATATTAGTGAGTGAGGGAGCCCGCAGAGAGAGGTGGGAATGCCCTGCATTGGCCCTGCTGCTCCTGGAGCTGGCCCTGGGGAGGGTTTCCCTCTCACAATTAAATTGCCCCAATCTCTTTTGGTTCCTCCTACGGTTGTGACACCAGCTGGGGGAGAAGCAGTGGAAAGCAGTGGCAGAGCTATCCTGTTTTGATTGCTGTCCTTGAAGCCTCCTGCCTCCTTTCCACCAGCTCTGCCGCCACAATTGCTTGCCTGCTTGCAGCAGTGGTGCTGGAGGGAAGAGGTGTGTTGCTGTCACTTCTCCAATCCTCCTCTTGCTCACTTTTGCCAAGTGGGCAGTGAACTGACAGAAGTGGTGAGGGGGTATGGGGTGCATGCAGTGGTGTCATCTACTCACCAGTAGACGGTACACTGGGCGGGACTTAGCGTGATTGACAGCCCGTCCACGCACTTCCGCTTTCTTCGCGCTCCCTGCGCGGCTTTCCCTCACCTCGGAGGGAGCGCCTGCTCGTCAGGGGGGATGGGTGGGGGGCGCACCGGGTGCTTGGGCGAGCAGACGCCCCCTCCGAGGCGAGGGAAAGCCGCGTGGGGAGCGCGAAGAAAGCGGAAGTGAGTGGACGGGCTGTCGATCACGCTAAGTCCCGCCCAGCGTACCGTCTACTGGGGAGTAGATGACACCACTGGGTGCATGGTAACTCTGCCAGTTTGCCACCTTCCCCAACCCACTGCTCAAAGTAACTGCCTCACCAGGCCTCATTGCTGGACTGGCCCTGCCGACAATTTCCTTGATTTCTAGGGATGGCCACAAGTTAGAGGGTGGAATCTAGTTTCTAGTCCCCTCACAGCACCTGCAACAAGAATCCAGGAGTAACTTAACTGCAAAGTTTTAAAAATAGGTTCCAATAACCAAAATCCAGAAAAATGTGGGGTTTGGAATATGCGTAGCTAAACCACCTCTAAGTACTGTTTATACTTGCTAATATGTAAAGATTTTTCTCTAATCATCATGTCAGGAGCTGAGGGAGCATGTGTTCACTCGCCGTCACAGTTAATTTAACTGCACATTCAAAAAGGAGTGGAAAAGCGAGATAATTTACTGAGGGGAAAAAATCCCCACACATTTCCAAATGTAAACTTTAAGAATGTGTCTGTTTCTGCTTCCCCTCTGGAAATCTTTGGAGTTGGCATTTGAGCGCATGGTCGTATTTGAGGAGTGGTGTGCATTAGTGGGACCCAGGCACATTTTTCTTTTTCAGTTTTCCCTCCAGCTACATTTAGAATAACAGATGGGGCTGCAGTGCAGCGCAAGTAGGAAAAGGGATTTCCTGGCCCAATAATTTGCTCACTTGCATACACAAGGACATTTTACGTGATGTAAAGGACTCCAGGGCCACAGCTTATACTCTAGTCTAATTTAGACAGACTCTCCAAAAGAGTTCATAATTCGAAAGATTAAATTTCCCTTGAGCTCTGTTCACAGGCTGGGAAACACATAGGTTTATCCAAAGTTATATAAAACAGAAAGATGGGAATTGCATCTCTACAAGCCCCAAATCCAGTAGATTGTCCATGGAGTAGCATAATTTTAGGACTTCATGAAAGACTGTCTGTACTCCATTCTTCTACGCAAAGCAAGGTGAACTGAGCCTAAACCATCCCTTTGGTCGATGTTTCTCAAAGAGTGTGTTGTTTCTCTAAAGTTGTTGATTACAATGGCATGTGATGGGGCAACTGTTGCCCTTAGTGACCTGACTGGCTGTCCAATAGATTACTTTCATCGCTCTTGAATAATCCTTCCAGTGCAGATCCACTGTTTCTTTGCTATCATCAAACAAGGTGGACATCTGGTCTCTGATGTTGCCCTAGCTTATGTTTCTAATTGTAAAACTTCTGGAGCTAGGTGATATGACTCAGCCTGTCCACTTCTTCTGCTACTTTGCCTGTTGATCTGCTTCTGGGCCTCATTCATGGTGCTGGTTTTGAACCTTAAAGCTTGGAACCAGGATATTTGAGCAACCTCTTTCTCTCGTATGAATTGACCCATCCATTAAAGTCGGTGGAGAGAGTCCTACTGTTTGTGCTGCTTCAGGCAAAGTCCAGATGAATGGCAGTGAGGAGAAGAGGCTTCTCTCTGGCAATGCCATTATTATGAAAGTCCCTTCCAGTGGGCTTCAGAAATGCCTCCTCCCAGCTAGACTTTTGGTGAGGGGTGAAGGCTTTCCTTTTCAGCTTGGCCTCCCCTTCTTAGCTAGTTGCTTTGGTTTTGTGGCTGTAGACTATACTTTGTTTTAATGGTTTTTATTGCCCTATTTTTTTAAACAATTATTGCACTTTTTATTTCATTCCTGTTTTTGCATTTTACTGTTTGTTTCTCTCTGGTGTGTGCGGGCTTGAGTACGCCATATGTTTGGAGGGAACGGTGGGCTAGAAATCATTTAAATAAATAAAGTGCTCAAGTGCTGGGATTAAGTTTCTGATCTGAAATAATTACATGTTGAAATGACGTCATCATTTTCCATGCCACATACATGATGTCAGTAATCCTGACGAGAACTGTGCAAGGTGGCCCAGTATTAGCAGCTTGGCATTGCAGATGGTGACGGAGAGAGACAGTGCCCGGTGAATTCCTTGGTGAAGTGATATTTGAGTTGGAGGCTTCCAGCTCTGCAGCAAAGAGGCTTACGGAAACATTGGCTCCCCCAAGTCTCTTGATGCAGCACAAACTTTTTTAAAAAAATTTGCCTGGGGTGGGGAAGGATAGGATCGGGCTTTTAATAAGACCTACTTTTTTGACAACTAAAGTAGATTCTCCTGAACCCTCACCTTTGTTTTCATTTTGCTTTCCTGGATGAATCACATCGCTATGACATTGGCTACCACACAGCGTCCATGCACATAATTGGTTTTCCTCTGTGTGTGCTTGTTACATCACTGGCAACACCAGGCAAATAAGACACAATACAATGGGATTTGCATTTAAGCTGCCAAAGAATATATAGCATCCATTGATGATATTGTAATCAATTGTTGATTTGGGGACTGTGCTAGGTGACAACGGATATCCATTATCAACTGCTTTTAGGGTTGCCGCTTGTCCTTTCTGTGTTCCTCTGCCAACCGACAGTGAACTGCTCGTGCTTTCTTTGCCTAAGCAGCGTTGCCGTCCACTCATCCGACCGCACGTGTCAAGCACTGTGCTGAGGTCTCTTTTGAAAGCATAAGGCACTGGAATAGAGCTCTCGGAGGAGTTTTGGCAACCAGCTTGTCTAACAGATTATTTTTAAAAATAGGCTGGGGAAAAAAATGCCCCCAGTGACAGCCAAAAGCCTGTTCTAAATTGGGATTAAAATGGATTTTGCTTTGTACAACATTTAGCCTAAAACAAATGGCACCACTAATGACATTAGCATGGCCAACGTTCTCTGCTTATTAGGCAGCTCTGTGACTTGGGCATTGCGAGGAATCCCTCCAGGGCTTAATAAGCCTTATTGGCCTCATGTTATTACTGTAACAGCATGGCTCCTAGAGCTCCAAGCCAGGAGATCAGAGAACAAAAGCGATTCCCAGCTCAGCAAGATGACATGAACAAACTTATTTAATTTGTTTTAAATTTGGTTCCATGCGTGACCTTGAGCAAGCCTCTTAATTTCATTGGTCTTCCATCTTTAAGTTGGGAAAGATTAGACTTCCTTGACCTGCCTTGTGTGTCTCATTTGTAAGGCTTTGGGACATGGATTGTTTCTCACTGGAGCTGAACGAAGCATTTGTTGCAAAGTTCAGAGCCATCAAAATTAGCAATTTAGATGGTCTTAGTCTGGGGACAAAATTCTTGCTTCTTTTTAAAGGTCTGCCGGCAAAGTTTTGGCTGCTGTTTAATGAGCAAAAAGGTCAATAAATGGGATGGAATATGTTGAGGTGGACCAATGGTCAAACATATGATCCCCCTAAACATGATACTGTATTACTATCTGTTATTATCAGTATAAATGCCTAACGTATCATTGTGCAGATTTCTTCTGCACAAAGTTGTTATGGTGATAGGAACATACAAAGCTGCCTAGATCAGACCATTGATCTAGCCTATCATCTAATACTAGGCTAGATAGATAGACCATCTATCTAGCCTAGTATTGTCAACATGGACTGGCAGTATCTCTCCAGGGTTTCAAGCAGGGGTCTTTTCTCTGGCCTATCAGAAGGTATTGTGCATTGAATTGGGGATATTATGATGCAGATGCCCACTGAGCTAAGTCCCTTCCCTAAATGTAGCTGACATCCCAGTTCAATCCCCCACTATATTAGAATGCAGCCATGCCAATGGAGCATGTGCTGCATGCTATGGGTGGGTGGGGAAGGGCAATTGGACAGCCTGCAGGAAGTAAGTTACCTCCTGGTAGGCTGCCTGATTGTGTATGGGAACTATTTGGAACTACACCAGCCATTTTGCTGATGCAAGCCCCAGGAGAGTCAGGGGGGCATGTCAGGTTGGAAAATGGGGGATAGGATCAAGTGCCTCCAGATCCACCCCATTATGCCCTTGACGTGCCTCCAGTTCCTACCCCTCTGCCTGTTACCCCCCTGCCCTCCCCCGCCCTGCCAATGAACTCCCCCTGTATCAGCCTACCGGCCCTGGTGCCACCCGGAGTCCACTGTGGCGAGGATACACCACTGCAGTCACCTTGTGGCAGTGTCCTCAAATGACCCGGCAGTGGTACGATCTTTGTACCTTAATGCTGACAGGATGCTAGTCCTGCTGGCTTAAATGTCCATAACAACAAGGGTTGGGCCAGAAATTATTATTATCTATATATAAAAACGGACGTGTGTGTGTGTGTGTGTGTGTGTGTGTGTGTGTGTGTGTGTGTGTATGTTCTGAATAGGCTCCTCAATGCCTGGACCGATTGGCACGAAACTCGGCACACATACACCTTGCGGCCTGGCGACAAACACTGCGGGGGTCAGACCCCCCTAGAGCCCCCGGGGGTGGGGGTATGGGGGGGGTCCCCATGTGAAAACGGTCAAAAACGGCCAAAATTGGAGTCAAATCCACAGTTTCCGGGGTCGCCGAGATGAGCGCCGACGCTCCTGATGCCGTTGGAGTCTGGGTTCAGCCCCCCCCAATGTGGGGGGCAAGAAGGGGTGCGAAACACAACGTCCACCATGCCCTGCTGGAACGCCTGGACCGATTGGCACCAAACTCGGCATGCAGAAGCCTAGCAGCCTGGCCACAAATACTGCAGGGGTTGGGCCCCCCTAGCGTCCCCAGGGGTGGGGGTACGTGGGGGTCCCCGCGTGCAAATGGTCGAAAATGCCCAAAATCGGTGTCAACTCCATAGTTTTCGGGGTCGCCAGGATGAATGGCGACGCTCCCGCTGCCGTTGGAGTCTGGGTTCAGCCCCCCCTTCGCGTGGGGGGTGAGAAGGGGTGCGAAACAAAACATCCGCCATGCCGTGCTGGAACGCCTGGACCGATCGACACAAAACATGGCATGCATACACCTTGCGGCCTGATGACAAACACTGCAGGGGTCAGACCCCCCTACGCCCCCGGGGGTGGGGGTACGCGGGGGTCCCCAAGTGAAAATGGTCGAAAACGTCCAAAATCAGCGTCGCATCCATAGTTTCCGGGGTTGCTGGAGCGCGCGGCGATGCTCCTGACACCGTCGGAGTCCGGGTTCACCCCCCCTCGGCATGGGGTGCGAGAAGGGGTCCAAGACACAATATCCGCCATGCCCTGCTGGAACGCCTGGACCGACGTGCACCAAACCTGGCATGCGCGTGCCTTCTAGCCTGGCGACAGACGCTCTGGGGGTCAGGCCCCCTAGCGCCCCCAGGGGGCCCCCGCATGAAAACGCTCCAAAACGGACAAAATCGTCATTGCTTCTGTAGTTTCTGGGGTCGCTGAGGCAAGCAGCGACGCTCCCGACGCTGTGCAAGTTCAGGTTCACCCCCCCTCGGTGTGGGGGGCGGGAAGGGGTGCAAAACACAACATCCGCCATGCCCTGCTGGCATGCCTGGACCGATTGACACGAAACCTCCCACGCATACACCTTGCGGCCTGGCGACAAACACTGCGGGGGTCAGACCCCCTGCGTGCCCCCGGAGGGTACGGGGGGTCTCCGTGTGAAAATGGTCGACAATGGCCCAAATCAGCGTCAAGTCCGTAGTTTCCGGGGTCGCCGAGACGAGCGGCGATGCTCCCAACACAGTTGGAGTCCGGGTTCAGGCCCCCCTCGATGTGGGGGGCAAGAAGGGGTGCAAAACAAAATGTCCGCCAGGCCGTGCTGGAACGCCTGGAGCGATCCGCACCAAACTTGGCACGTGCGGGCCTTGCGCCCTGACGACAAATACTGCGGGGGTCAGGCCCCCCCAGCGCCCCGGGGGTAGGGGTGCGCAGGGGGCCTGAAGTGAAGATGGCCAAAAACGGGCGAAATTGGCATCGAGTCCATAGTTTCCAGGGTCGCTTCAGCGGCCAGTGACGCTCCCAATGCAGTTTGCGTCCGGGTTCGGCCCCCGTTGGCGTGGGGAGCGAGAAGGGGTGCAAAACCCATAAACTCTGGATGATCATTGTCTTACCCGGGCAACGCCGGGTAACAAAACGCTAGTGCACATCATATATCAAAATGTTGTTGTCACATCCCCGGGGCGGACCCAGTCTTGGGGTGGCAGGCTCGAGGGGTTCAAAGGGGTTCGTACCCCACCAGGTGTGTCTGTTGACTGCCCTCTGAACCAGCACATGTTGCTTGCATTGGCCCAACGCAGTTGCAAATGTGTGGTAAGGCACGACTGCACTGAGAAATCGGGTGTTGGTCTAGTGCATGCAGTAGCGTCGGCACATGGACTGTGGCAGGGGGCCACAGTAAGTCACCCCCTACCCTGAGTTTGGCCTGCGTGGGGACTTTGGAGGGCTGGGAGAATGCAGGCAGGAGGTGAGAGGAAGGCGGAACAGCGCATGGAGAGGGCAGAAGGAGGGCAGCCCATGGACAGGCCATTCTGGGGAGTGGGGGAAGAGCAGGCATAGGTCCAAGCAATTCCATAGGGCTGCCTGGGGCTTATCCCGGGTAAGGGGACAAACTTCTCCTTGCCCAACAGTGAGCTCCAGCTGCCTCTTGCCATGCGTAGGATGCAGCGCAGGTCAGCCAGCCTGCCTGCTCCTGTGCAGGTTAGGATTGAGCTGCCATCATGCAATGCGGCAGTTCAGAATTAACTCTTTAATTCTGTGCCATTTCCTTACCAAAAATCAACTTCCTGCTTCCTGCAAGCAGCCACTTATCCATATAGCCCCGAGAATTATATCAAAATATCGATATTAAAACCATTTCCATCTTCTCCTTCATTTGCCTCTCAAAGCAAGCAAAAAGCAGTCAGCAATTCTTATGTGCAACAGTTTTCCTGACGAGGTGGGTGTTACAATATCACCTGAAAACCAGAAGACAGGTATGCAATGGCACAGTACACTGCAGCATATTACATTCTGCAGCTGCTGGTGTTTTCTGAAGGAATCCTGGAATTTTCCATCTTGGTAAAAAATGCAGGCAGCCCCCAAACCAGCAGGTCCTTGATGGCATCTCAAACATTTTAGCAGTGCTGGTGCCCATCACTCATGTACCTTTCTGAACCATATGGGCCCTTTAAAAACTCCCATGCTATGTGAAGGAGCAACTGGATCTGCTTTTGCTGCCTGTGCAAGCAGAAGCCAGTCCCCTTTATATATGATATGCAGGAAGCCCTGGGCAGAGGACACGCTCTGGCCTCCTTTGAATATGACAGAGTAATCAGCAGCCAAGTTGAAAATTGTTCTAATTGCTGAGTGTAGGCTTTCCCACCGAGCAGTTTTATCAAGACACGTCCTCCCCCGTCCTCCCCCAGCTTCTTCTGTTTGCTGGGAAGGTTAATTAGTGCAAGAGTGAATGTTATTTCCTCTGATCTTCCAGCCTTGAATTAGCATTTTCAAAAACAGCCAATGGAGAAAGCCAAGAGCACCCTGAAGAGGAGGAAATGCAGCATGACTCTGCTCTTTTCTAGGGCGGGATTGCATGAAAGACTCATTTGCTCTTTCTTCTTTCACACGGCAGGTAGGGAGTGAGGGCGCATCTCTCAGCTGTTGAGAATGGCAACGAGAAGAATCCCACCGAGAAGGAGAACCTTGTTTCTTTTTGATATTGAACGAAAGGTGCCCAGTGTGTAAATGAAGGCCTTGTGTTCTGCGGCTCTTCCTGCAACTGGCAGTGGAAGAAAGGTGTTAAAGGGTTTGTTTGTGTGTGCTCACTCTGCTCCTAAATGTAGCAATGTTACATACAAATGTATGATGACGTTCCAAAGTGACCTTAAGTTCCAGCCTCCTACTACTGTCTATTACTACTACTGCCTCTTCCTAACACTGTAAATGAATTTGTGCGATGTTTAAAAAGATGCATTTTTGCAACATTTTCAAGGAACCACCAGAGAAATATTTGTTTGTTTATTTTTATTTTGAAGAATTTATACCCCGCCTTTCCCATGTGGAAGCAAATGCCCAAGGTGGCTTACATGGGCAGGCTAGTCCAAACCACCATTTTTCAATGGGGTTTTTACAAATATACAGTACTAGCTGTTTGTTACCCGGCGTTGCCCGGGTGTTTATATCTCCCATCCCTGACCCATCTCCCAATTTTGGCCGTTTTCGACCATTTTCACCTGGGGCCCCCGCGCACCCCCGTGCACCCCCACCCCCGGGGGCGCTAGGGAGGCCTGACCCCCAGAGTGTCTGTGGCCAGGCTGGAAGGCACGCGCATGGTGAGTCTGGTGCACATCGCTCCAGGCGCTCCAGGAGGGCATGGCAGATATAGTGTCTTGCACCCCTTCCCGCACCCCATGCTGAGGGGGGGCAAACCTGGACTCCGACGGTGTCAGAAGCATCGCCGCTCGCTCCAGCAACCCCGGAAACTATGGATGCGACGCCGATTTTGGCCGTTTTCGACCATGTTCACTTGGGCCCCCCGCGCACCCCCACCCCCGGGGGTGCCACGGGGGTCTAACCCCCGCAGTGTTTGTCGTCAGGCCACAGGGTGTACGCGTGCCGGGTTTCGTGTCGTTTGGTCCAGGCGTTCCAGGAGGGCATGGCGGATGTTGTGTCTCGCACCCCTTCCTGCCTGCCACGCTGAGGGGGGGTGAACCTGAAGTCGCACAGCGTCGGGACCGTCGCCACTCGTCCCGGTGACCCCGGAAACTATGGATTCGACACCGATTTTGGCCATTTTCGATCATTTTTGCGCGGGGACCCCCACGAACCCCCCTGGGGGTGCTAGGGGCCCCCGACCCCTGCAGTGTTTGTGGCCAGGCCACAAGGTGTATGCGTGCCAAGTTTTGTGTCGCTCGGTCCAGGCATTCCAGCAGGGCACGGCAGCTGTTGTGTCTTGCACCCTTTCCTGCCCCCCACGCTGAGGGGGGGCGAACCGGAACTCGCACAGCGTGGGGAGTGTCGCCACCCGTCCCAGCGACCCCGGAAACTATGGATTTGACACCGATATTGGCCATGTTCGACCGTTTTCAAGTGGGGCCCCCATGTACCCCCACCCCTGGGGGCGCTAGGGGGGCCCGAACCCCGCAGTGTTTGTGGCCAGGTTGCTAGGCTTCCGCATGCCGGGTTTGGTGCCAATCGGTCCAGGCGTTCCAGCAGGGCATGGCGGACGCTGTGT
>JAJKFI010000052.1:1970168-1990484 GCA_029204185.1 Lerista edwardsae | reverse complement strand
AACCAACCAACCAACCAACCAACCAACCAACCAACCAACCAACCAACAGTATTTATATACCACTTTTCAACACAAAGTTCACAAAGTGGTTTAGAGGTGAATAATAAAGTTAAGAGGGCAAGCCTAATCTGGAGTTAGGCCCGGCACAGTTAGGGTAGCAAAGTTTGGCTGGCACAAGGGTTATGTTTGGACCACTCTTGGAGTCAGGGAGGATGGCACATATCTGTGTGCTGGCCTCTCTGACTCCAAGAGTGGTCCAAACATACTTTACTGCATTTACGATTGCACCCTAAATGACTATATCGGTCTAAACCTTGGGGGTTAAATGCAGTGAATAGCATGCCGTAATAATGGGGCCATGTAAAATGGATTGGCCTATATGCGTTGATTCAGGTTGGCTGAGATCTTTGCTGGAGAACTAGACTTTTTAGAGGTGTAAATTGTGGCAGCCATGGTTTATAATAGCTTAAGATGTATTTGCTCTTTATTTTCTATGTTAAATGGAGAGCAGGACAGAAGAGTCTTTTCTCCCCTCTTAGCAGTCTTTTTTTCTTCTTCTTTGGGAAAAGGCCCTTTGATGCCTGCTCCTTCATTGTTGTGCAACATAGGCTTTGAACGGAACAATACTACTTTTTCCCCATTTCTTAGTTATGATTTTTTAAATATCTTAGTGGAGTAATACTTTCAGGTTTTCTTTTCTTGCTGCTTTTTGTACCAATGGCAAAGAAGAATGCTACAAAGAATGCTTTTAAATTTTTTGTGTGTGCATTTATCATATTTTTCCCGTGCTCTTTTTTTTCCTATCTGAACTTTTTATGACTTTAGTTCTGTAGAGACTACAGCTCATTATAGTTGTACTGGTATTTCAGTTTGATGAATTAATGTTGTCTACTCCAAATGCCTTTCCTGTAGACGGGAGCAAATTTAGCTTATATCAAATCTGATTTTCTTAAAATGCATTCTACAAATAAAAGATACTTATTTGTATTCTACCTGCATTCTTTGTTAAACAACTGTGCTGGGTAGCAAATCCTATGTCCCCAAATGAATATTTGTTTATTTTATTCCTATGGAAAGGTAAAGAGGCGTTTTTGTTCAGAAGATACAGTTTTAGGGCCCAATCCTATCCAACTTTCCAGGGCTGATGCAGCCACAACACAGCCTTGAGATTAGGGAGTAAATATTCCTTTAATTTGGGGAGGCATCCATGATTGCCCTCCCCAACTGTGGGGCTCATGCCCTGTTGGCCTGGCTGCATCAGTGCTGGAAGGTTGGATAGGATTGGGCCCTTTGTGTTTGTGGTTTGTTTAATTAAAGGCATCTGCTGCTGGCATCTATTCATCCCATGTGCTACAATGATTCTCGCCAATGGACAAAATGACCTTCATAGCGGGAGTAAGGTCAGCGAGTTGGAACCTTCAGGAAGCTAATATGCATATATTTGTTTTCTGAAAATAACCTAGATGATTTACTGGTAATAAAACTGCACCTTGTAAAGCAAAGAAATGTGATCGGATGGAAGACGTTTTGGTGCAATAAACCTCGTAAGAAAGAGAGCCTTGTGTTGGTATTGACTGTATCGTTCCTTAACTTTGCATCACCAAGGCCGTGTGTGGAAGAAGGGCTGGATGAAATGTGACTCTCAACCAATGGCTTTCAAACTTTCTACCTCCAGGGAAGCCTTTCTACATTGACTTGTCTACTGAGTTGCTCCTGCATTTCTGCCATGGAACCACTGCGCATTGCACTGGGTCATGTTCTAGGAGGCATACCCAGTTCAAATGGAGCATTGGTCTTTTGATTCCCTGGTCTATTGGGGTTCACTGTCATCTGAGCATCACCTACAACACATCCTAGGGATATGATGATCTGTGTAAGAGTAATGGGATATTATATAACATTCACGGGCTTACTTCAGTTCTTCATATCCTAATTAAAAATGTTGCAAGTGGACAAAATGGTGTCCAGACTTTGTGTTCCTCTTTGGCATATGGCTGACATCCTGAAGTAGTCTGGATGACAGAATTATGCACCGGTGCAGACAGATCTCCAGAGAAATGATCTAATCCAATATAATTTACTTGAATCACTAAGACAGATTCTCCGCCTTGAGAGTTTGGTATTACTCAATCACTGAACACAATTTTGATACTGTGTTCACTACTGCTGGGAAGCTGTTTCTTGGATTTTAAAGCCCCACCAAAAACATCTTGTCTGCAGGTGCCTCCTCCCCTCCTTTATGAGATCGGGGGCAAGAGGTGATTTGTTCAAATCCCTCTTATTTGTCCATGATGAAGCTATATTGATTTCAGTGAATGATAAATATTGCATTATGTGCTGCTTATGGCAAGCCATTTGCTGATGGGACTGAATTCTCTCTGAATATTTCATCCTGTCTGGGGGGGGGGCCGCCCCATGATCAGCTATCTGCAAAATTCAGATCCTGACAGCTTTCTTCAGCAAACATTTTGGCGTTGTTTGATAAATGTCTGCGGTTTGCTGGAAACAGTGGAGGAGACAAACACAGTATGCAGAGCAAAGGACAAATGTGATCTTAAGGCATCACCTACTCAAATTGCTAAAGCTGGTCCTAATGAAGCAAATCCATTCCACTGTTAGTGCAGTACAGTATAGCTAGTCTTGTCCCTCCTTCTCCTGCCCATCACCCTGGAAGCCAAGCACAGTTCTCTCCTTGATTGTCATGCACAGCTCCCTACTGGGGAGGCTCAATGCCATTCAACAGCATCACGTTGGCCGAACTGGGCTGAGTTTTTAAATGTTAATTATATGTTGACATTCCTGGTTGTTATACACATTTTGATAGTATTTGGCTCCTGGCTGACAACAAGGGGCACATGGGGAGAAGGAAAAGACACAGGTATCGTTAAGCCCTGCCTAGTTGTCTGGAAGAAAATGCTGATATATTCAGCTCAGGAGAGGTTTCTAATTAAGAACAGCTCTGTTCCTAGGGAACTAAAGGCTAAATTAGTTCACACTTTCATGGCTCTGTGGTTTCAATCAGAGGTGCAGTAGGCCCAAGTAGGTTTAAAGTGGAACCTCAAGCCAAGAGCCATTCCTTTAAGATGTCACTCTCTGTTGAACAGCGTTTGACTGGATATTTGGGGAGGAGAGAGGATAGGAAGGATGATGATTGGACATTAATTAAAGCCTTAGGTTGTAGTCTTGTGCATTGTTCTATTCAGTTGTGTCATTCAAATGATTTAGGAACAGGAACCCACTTTTGATTGGCACTTGTCGGGAACCCGGAACCAGCCACAGAGCCCGTTAGGATCCGGAACGCCCGTTCTAGTCTGTTCCCCCTGAATGACATCACTGGTTCTATTGACTTCAGTGGGGCCCAAATGCATATAGCAGCACAAAACTGCAGCTTTTGGAAAGCTACTTACTGCTTTGGTTGCTTTCTTGCATTCACTGTTCCCTTTTCCAGGAAGCTAGCAACAGACAAATTGCAGGATTTTATTTCTGCTTGATGGTCTGATCCAACAGCGTCCTACTTCTGGTAGCTGGAAAAGGAGTTAACTATTTCCTATACACCTTGCTTAGAGAAACTGAGCTACTTCTTCCAGCCCATCATAGCACTGGTGTAGGCTCTTGCAATCACCTTGGGTTATTTTTATGTGAGGATATGCTTTTGCCTATGCATAACTCAATAATGACATACATGCAGTGCATTGACAGCTCTCAAACTCCCTCAATGTTGATGGGTTAATGTGGTCAACTCATTTCTTAATTATAAGGGGAATGATTTTTTTTTTTGCACAACTTCATAAAGCAGCTGTTGTTCAATATTGTAGAGGAGGACACAATTCTTCAATTCCTGAAGAGTTTAGTTGGGATCTAGTTTGGTGTCAGTTCCCTGGTGTCAGGTGCGCAGTGCTGAACAATCTCTTTCACTGTTCTGAATGGCCCAATCTTATGCAGAGCCTATGGCTGCAGATCTTGCAATCTTCTGTTGTAAATCCAATTGTGATGGTGCAAAGGGGAACTCTGAAGTCATCAGTGCAAATGGCCAGAGGCTCTGAGCTCCTGCCAGCAGCCTATCCAGGCCACAGTAGTGCAGGTGAGGTGGTGGCAGGGGTGGGTCATGGGGTGGGTGGGGGGAGGTTGGCACAGGGAGTGGGGAAGGCAGGGAGAGGCCTGGACTCACCCCCTGACCCCTAGACTTATGCCAGCAAAAGAGCTGGCACAAGTTTGAGAAACCCATTGAAAGCCTGATGGCCTACAAAGGAGTAAGTATAAAATATTTTCACTTATGCTATGTACTGGCAGGGGATAGGATTGGGCCATAACCGTACTTTACATTTATATAAAATCCAATCTATTGCATGGTAGTCCTGTGACAGATGCCTGCAGAATTATTGGAAGAATTGATTCATAAGCACATGTGCATTTCAACATAACAATGCTTTTCAATTGGTGGAGTTCGCATTTGGCTGAATGTTATCTAGTGATCTGTGTACAAATGAAACCAGGCTTTACTTTTGCTGTCCCCAAGCAGGGTGGCCATTCTACTTTACAAATATTCATACCAGCAGTTATTTCAAACATGTGGCATTTAAATCTATTTTTTTTAACGAAATATTATTTGATAAGCTTCTGGTGGTTCAAAAGTGAGGTGGGAGGAAAGAAAACCTCCTTTTGTTTTAGAGGTCTGATTGTGGTGCAGTGTTTGATGAGGAAGGAATTGGACCCTTGGAAAGTGATCCCATGGCACCCTATATGTGGAAAACTTCTGCCAAGATTGGTTTTCTGTGAAATTTTGTAGAGATGTTCCTATGAGCTGAATTCTCGCATTTTTCCTTTTTGTTGGATATGCTTTACAGATTTGTCCCCAGAGAAATTACATAAAACTTTTCCATGCTAATTTTGATCCTTTCTTTTCCACAGGGCATTTTATGACTGATTTGATTTGTGCTGGCTCTTAAATTGGATTTTTTATGCTTATCCATTTTAATTGTGATCTTTTTTTGTTGGTTTTTATGATTAGCTGTATTACGTTTTTATTCTGTAAGCCACCTTGGAAAATTAAGGCAGGATATGAATATGTAAAATAAAAATAAACAAATAAATAAAAATAATAATCTCGAAATGCAAAGTGTTAGTTTGGAAGAGATTCAAAGAAAGAAAATGCAATTTTACCTTGCTGCAGTGATAGCAAAACTATAACTGAGCAGATATGCCTTAAAGACTGCAGATAGATTTTACAAATATATCTGTTTGCCACTCAGAGGATAGTTCTTAGTATCCATTTTGTTTATTTAATTAGAAGTTTTATATCCTGCCTTTCCCAAGCCAAAGCAAATGTCCAATGCGCCTTACAAAGAACACACTAAGGCAGTGGTTCTCAACCTTTTTTCCACCAGGACCCACTTTTTATTATGACAGCCTGTTGGGACCCCCAAACATAAAATTATTTTCATAGCTACTTCATAACTGTAATTTTGCTACTGTTATGAATCGTAATGTAAATATCTGATATGCAGGATTTCATTGTTACAAATTGAACATAATTAATGCTGTTGTAATGGGGCTCTTTCCAAGGGTGGGCTGCACTACAGGCAGCTGAATGGGTGAGGCAGAGACAGGGGAGCTGTGGTTTGTCCTTTTAGAATGGGGAGGGGTGCGAGACAGAGAAAAGCAGGCTGCCGCCACCCACCCAGCCCAATTCCTCCCCCCTCTCTTTTGGGGGGAGGAGGAGGCACGGTTGTCAATATTTTGTCAATGTGGGAGGGTGGTATTGGCATGATGTGTGTATGTATCCATAGACACACATGTCACCACCATCATCCCTACATCATCACCTGTGTGTACATGCACACACGTGTGTGTGTACACATACAGATATGCAGCGGTATGCGCACAGCAGAGTTCCTGTATGGTTACTATATGGTTTTGGGGGGGGGGAGAGAGCGGGATCCGGCTTCCTCCTGCCCCGGCCCTGCTGCCGGTACATGCTTGGTCTCATTAGTAGTCTGGGCGATGGACCGAAGGATCCGGTGCGAGGGTGCGCGCGAGGGATTCGGTGGGGCGGCGGGGCGCGAGGGAGGCTGCAGAGCTGGGGCGAGTGCAGGGGGCCCTCCCGCCATGCTGTGGGAAGAGGGCAGGGGAGAGGGGAGTTGCCGGGGGTGTGGGGGGGGAGAGAGGGGTGCAGACCACCCCAGGGCGGCTCGGGGACCCGGGTTGCGGCAGGGAGGGGGAGCACGAGCCCAGCCTCGGCCCTGCGTGGCCCCCCAACGGAATGACTCGAGGGTTGGAGCCGTCGGGCGGGGGGGGGGGCAGCCCCGGCAGGGGCGTCTGAGCTGCCCCAGTTGCAGCTTTGAGGATGGGGAGCCGGAGATGGCAGAAGGGCGGGCGAGCGGGGGTTGGGCAGGAAGGGGGTAGCAGAGGCTTGCGCATGCCACTCCGTCGCTGATTCCAGCCTTTCCCCCGCCGTCCTTCGGCAGCCTCCCTTGCGCGAGAGCGAATTCTCCTCGCCCTCGACCGTCCTCCCTCCACGCACACACTCCGGCTCCCCCCCCGCTGCCATGTCTGCAGCCATCCCCTCCCCGCCTCAAGCAGGGAAAAAAGTGGGGTGGGGGGGCTCGGGGCGGCAGGCAGGGGCGAAGAGGACTCGGGGCTTAACAGTGCTGGGAACGGGCTGCTCGGGGAGGGGGCGAGGAACGGCGAGCTCGGGCAGGGGGAGGGTCTGGCGGAGGTGAGGAAAGGCAGGAATGCCAAGAATGGAGGCTCCCTCCCCCCCCAAAAAGAAACCCCTCCCTCCCTCTTTCTTTCCTGCTTCTGTTCAATGATCTTGATCCTGCGTGGAACTCTGCGTTTGAACCGTCGGTAGTTTCTGCTCCGAAGGCTGACAGTGAAACTGAGAGTGCGGGGTCTTCGGCGACCCCTGTGAAATGGTTGTTCGACCCCCAAAGGGGTCCCGACCCCCAGGTTGAGAACCACTGCACTACAGAGAGGGTTTCCCCCTCGCACTGCCATCCCTCCAACTTGGGATAAAGGCGGCACTTGAAGGAAAGCCCTTTCTGATGACCTAAGAGGGTAGGCTGGAATGTATGGAAGAAGGCAGTCCCTGCCTATGTCCACAATGTGAAGAGCATATTAGGCATGAATTTAATTTTTTGTACCCTTGCTTTCAGCTGAATATAATACAATAAGGAAAAAAGATGAAGGGCCACAGAAGCAGCCTACTGCAAACACAGTGTGCTGCTGTCCAAATGCTGAAGTTTTCAGTTTCAATTGTGGGCCCTTCCAATTAATTCTTGCAATGTTGTAGTATGGGAACACCAATGATGTAGGTCCCACACATTCACTAATTTAATCTGTGGACCAGGGCTTTCCTTCTTATAAAAATAATGATTGTGAGGATCAATGCAGTATACACTGTGAATTTCTTGGGAAATGGGCGTCATTGATTTCCCTGGCTTAGCAATGGGTAATGATGATTGGCTGTTTTCTGTCCCCAGTGAAGCTGAAGTTTCAGCTCCAGTTAGATTGCTGGATGGCAAGTAAGCACATAAAAGTGTCCTGTTGATGGTTTTCTTCAGATGTGCTAGTGAGTGAATGGGAGTGGACAGGGAATTGTCCATTGACCTTTAGAGGAATTCTGCATTTGCCTCAGGTGCATGACGATCATGATCATACAGTGCAGGGATGTTGTAGGTCTAAATGTCACTCTTTGTCACTGTCTCAGATCAACATTAATGAACCCCACAGAAACACTCACCCAGACCAATCATGCAGCGCTGGCTTTTTCAAATGAGGACACGGCTATTTTAGCATAGGGGTGCTTGCATAGTAAGTATTTGTACCCTGCATGCCTTGTAGATAAATATTGCTCTTGAGGCTCTGCAGCTGTCAATCTGAGTGCAACATCCCAGTAGGGTTTTTATAGCAGCTGCTTCTATATTTAATTCATCTGAATGGGGGAGCCAGTCATCTTTCATAAAACATATGTTAAATGGAGAGCTATGGTTTCTTTGTGCAACTCCCTCCTTCATGTAAATGGGTCGATTTATTTTAGAAAAGCACTGTTTAAAAACACATTGACAAACAGAGAAATTGAGGGGACGGCTAGCTTGTCCTACACTATATATTTGCATAATGCTTAAAAATGTTTGTTTGGTCAAAGGCAGGAGTGGCTTAGAAATATGCAACCCTCTGGGTCAGTGCCCTACTTTGAGTGCCTATTACGGCAACTTTTGCTCTCGTACTGTCCTGGTGCTAGTCCTGTGGGATCACAGCAGCAGCAGCAGCCCTTTGGCCTCTGTGGGGCATATATGTGGCTCTGCTAGGCAGAGAAGAAGGGACAAGTGTCTCTTTCATCCCTTGGGCAGCATCAAGTCATATTTTTGATATTCCAGTCTTGGAAAGATCTGGGTCTGACCTCTTAACACCTATATTTTGGAACATGCTCTGGTAACACTCAGATCAGAACCCTTTCAACCCAACAGGTGGTATAGGCAGCTGCCTTCAATATTAGACTTGGGTGGGGGGGGGGTTCATTTTAATTGGGAAAGTTGGGAAAATCTCCCATTCCAGATTCTTCCGACAATGTAGTCTAAGGCATGGGGGGGCAATATGCCCTCATTTTCCAAATTGTAACTCCTTACCCCTCATTTTATACATGGATGGAGTGAAAATCTCTTTGCATTGCTCTGTTTGCTTGTACAGAACAGAGGAAAAGGCTGCAGTCAGAAAAATCCTTGAGGAGGAAATACAATTCTCCCCACCTCCATCACATAAAACAAAATGGGTGGGGTTAATTTTTACCTAGGGCAGCAAATAGCTTAACATAGCAATCCTGAGTTAGGTAAGTACCGTAATAACCTTGATGATGCAGATGTATCTAGGAGATGCCTGGCCCATCTGCATCGACTCTCTGTGTGCAGCTAGTTGTTAATTCCCAGGGAATGCCTTGCCTTTCAATCACAGCTGAAATAACCAATCTTGATGATGCACCATGTTTCTACAGGAGTGCTATAATGTGAACAGTTGAGAGAAACCCTGAGGGGACAATCAATATCATTAATCTACTGTCTGTGGTAGGGGGAATTGTATGGTGGAGGAACATGATTACTCTAAACTTTGGAAGAGTAGAGGCTAGCCCTGTCTTGTGTAGTTAGGCTGCATGAAAAGCCGTTAAAGGACAGGTTCCTGCTCCCTCCTCCCCTGAGAGCATTGACTAGTTATTGATCTTCCTTCAAACCCATAGGATTTCTGTCATTGACTTCTTTGGCAGGTGGTTACCCCCACTTTTTGCTGTGTCTTAGCAATGGGATGTGGGGTTGTCAATGGTTCAGCTATTCAGTCCTCTTGGAAAGTAAAGGGAAAATAGATATTGCAACTACTTTTTGTAGACTAGAAAACATTTACAGTATGAAACTGCTACAAATCTAGATGGAGTGACATTGTACAACATGCTGTATGTAGATGGATTTATGACCAATTTATCTATAAATCATTGCCCTGGTGGATTAGAGCAGTTAATTGTGTCAATGATGATTACTAAAGGGTCTGTTTTTTGGATGAATGAATTGATAGACTGCAGCAGTGACTTTAGTGCCACTAGGGTCTGCCAGTGCGTTTGCTCATCAACACAAGATAGGTTAGAACATGTGAGCTATACTGATCCATGTGGGAAACATACTGTTTGCTTTTAGTCTTTATGGTGGTATACAACATGGAGGCCTGCTAAGATTGTGATCTTTATGGCACATACAATGGTTTGCAAGTTTGCAATGGTTTGGTTAATTGTATAATGATTTATGTATTTATTTATTAGATCTGTACTCTGCCTTTTTCCCCAAAGGGCACTCAAGGTGGCTAACAAGTTTAAAATGCATAAATTCTCTCTCTCTCTCTCTCTCTCTCTCTCTCTCTCTCTCTCTCTCTGTGTGTGTGTGTGTGTGTGTGTGTCTGTGTCTGTGTCTGTGTCTGTGTCTGTGTCTGTGTCTGTGTGTAAAGCCAATCAGCAGCAACATATTTAAAATCTAGATCATGTTTACTCTTCGGTACTCCATGAAGTTAATCTTCAGTGAATATTACAGTGAAAAATAATAGCGTTGTAAATGAACATGTAGCTATGTGTACACATATTTTCTTATTGCCTCTGCTTTTTAAATGGTTTGTTATACATAGGATTCACTAATTTACTATCACTATCAAGTGAACGTTTTAGAGAAGATAGCAAAACTTTGCAGATCTCTGAGAAGTTGCTTCATTTACTCCCATTTTACAGACAGGATGACAAAGACATGATCAGAATGTGTTTTTCAGCCCTGCTTATTTGCAGCAATGAAAGAGCTCTGAATAGAATCTGAGAGGCATCTATTTTTATGAGCCTTTATATTGGCAACACTACACAGTTCAATAAACGTAGGAATACAGAGGGTTAGGCTGCAAGCTTATACATACTTTCCTGGGAGCAAGCCCCACTGAACACAAGGACCGTGGTCTTGATGAATGAGTGGTAGGTGTTATAATAACAGTTAATTCTTTATCTTTTGTGCATTATGGTGTTATCAACACACACACACACACACACACACACGCACGCACGCACGCACGCACACACACACACCACTTGTTTTGTACTCCTGCATTTGCATGTTAGAAAAGAGTAGTCCTATGTAGAACTGCATACATTCCTAGCATCTTTTTTGAGGGGGCTCCTTCCCCACGCATCAAGGTGCACTAGTTCTTTAAAAGGCTGGCAGAAATCAAAGCCTTGAGCTTCGCAGCAGCTCCTAATGCAAAACTTCCAAGCCTCCTCCTTTCTGGCTGCTGTGCATGCTGTTCAGCAGATGTTATCAGATTGAATTTAGTTTAGTGTGACTGTAGATTCCCCCCCCCCCTTTCCTGAGACTGTATATATCTTTCAGCGCCAGGACCATTCTCCTCCTGCTGCTATGCCCGGACGCTCACAGAACAAGTAAAGAGGGGAACCTTTTGGGGGCTTTTCTGTCACCCTTGAGTGACGAGAAGGATTGCACTTCGTCCGGCACCACACGCTCACGGTCTCTCCCAGCAAGAGTCCACCCGCTTAACGTGTTAAATTATAGGATTTCTTTGGAATTAAAAAAGGCAGCTGGATGGTGTGCACTGACTGGCGAACCCTCTATCAGCTTCATTGGGCCTGGAATACAGCAAGATCGAGGAGGATAAAAGAATCTCTCTCTCCCCCCCTCCAATTCCGGCTGCCTAGCTGGCTGTGGAACGAATGACTCTTTCAGCACCATTCCAAGCAGACAGCTCCTCGGGCTTGCCTTGCTTTGCGAAGGCACTTCGAAGAAGCGTGCGCGCGCGTGTCGTATGTGTGTCGGGGGAACAGGGGGAGGGGGACTCCAAGCCCTAGCTAGCCAGGTTAGCTCCTACAAGATCCTTTAATTATCCGAAGGTGAGAGAGGAAAGCAGGAAAGGAAACCTGCTACAGCCACAGCGAGGGCTTGCCGATCACCACACCGGAGCGGGGTGGCAAGCGATCTTCCGGCTATGCTTAGGTGAAAGCAAAAGAGTCAGCACTCCGAACTGCCTCCTGAACTATGCAAGACCCACACCCATCCTGATTTTGGGCAGAAGACAGATAAGAGACGAATGCAACAACCGTGTGTTCCACTTGGCTACCAGGCAGAAAGCAGGAAGAGCGAATTTCTTTTTTTGAAACCTTCAAGCCCCGAGGAGTTTAGCACTACAAGCACCAGGAATAGCTTCCTGCTATACTAGGAAAGTGAGGCTTGCGGGGAGCCGAGGAACGTGGATTTTTTTGACACGCTGGGATAGGAGGATTTCGGCCAACTTCGTCGGGTCTCTAGAGGGTGAGTTCTCCAGTTTACACTGGTAGCCGTGAATGGGGTTCGAGGGGGTTCCCTTTCGCGTTGGCTTGAGAGCTGATATTCGTGTCCCTGCTTGTATTTTTTTTAGTAGAAGTTCAAACTTGAACAGCAGGTCATTGTCCTACTCCAGTATAGATCTGGCATCCCCCGCTGTCTTGGAGATGCCTCGGACGGACTGCAGTTAACAAAGAGCAGGGGGTTTCTGCACCTGAGTCTCTCGGTCTCTGTGGTCCCAGCTTTGCTACTTGCTATAGCGATGGGAGAACTCGGAACTTTGCTGTGGGCTGAGGGCTTTGATGTTGGAGGGTATGCTAATGAATATATCAGCGCTGCCAGGGGGATTGGATGGGCAGTGAAGGATGAGCATAAGGGTCTTGCTAATGGCTTGCAATGAATCATTCGGATTACAGGGCTGAACTGGGGAAGAGAGGGGGGACATTTCCTGTATAAGGTGGTCGATATAATAGAACTCGGATATCATAGAAAGCGGGCAGAGGAAAAGCTGCAGCACAAGCAGGGAGAGACCAGAGCAAATGAGCAGGCATTTTCCCCATTCGTTGTGATAAGGCTTCTGCATAAATGTTGCTTTGTTTCAAACCCTGGAGCAGCGTCCTGGTGCTGGGGAGGAAGACTGCATCAGTGTGGGCTGCAGCAGGGAGGCTTTTTAAGTAAAAGAGAACAGGCTTAAATTGCAGCCGGCGCATGGAAGGGGGATGCTGTTTGCTGTTGGGTGAGCAAATGAAATCAGACGGGGTAGTGCTGGTGATGAGAGGTGACCGAAAAAGGTCCAGACTGTGCCTGGGTGATCTAGTGCAATGTGATGCTGATTCAAGATGGTCTAGATGCCTGGCGAGTTATTTCAGTTCCTCTCCACCCTCCTGTTCTCAGCTAATTGCATTAATACTTTTCATCTGCAACCCCCAGAGCACTGTTGACTATCGCTCCTTGGTGCTCTGCTAATCTTTCCTCAGGTTATCATTTTCTCTCCACCCCTTTTACGATACTCTGGATACTCTGGAATTGGAAATACAACTCTGATATTTTGTTGCCTCAAAAATTATGCTCTCATGCGCCTCTGGGTTGTGTACTGTTGGCTCTTCTGCTTGGGAGAGGGAACAACAAAACCATCTGCTTATCTCCTGTCCATCTAGCCTAGTATGGAATTATGTTATCTCTTTGTGGAAAGGGTGCCTTTTTGATACCCTTGTACAGAAGAAGTAACTATTCAAGAATGCTTCTGTACTGGCAAGAGTTAATCCAGTGAATGGAGCTGTCCAAGGTAGCTACCTTCTCACAGAGTTCCTGTTTGACCCAGATGTTTCAGGGGATTCAGTACCAGGCTAGTCTCTGTAGCCGTCTTGATTTCCTCCAGAGGAGGACGATGAGGTAGTGGTTGGCTGTAGGAAGAGAGAACTGACTTCGCTTGTACTGAGTAGCAAAAGGGCAAAGGTCTCTGCGTTCACTGCAGGCAGTAAATAATAGCTGCCTATGCTAGGTCAGCTTAACTGTGTGTTGTAAATTGAGTGCGAATCAGTGAAAAAAAGACATTGCAGTTTTGTGGCTGTGTGAGATTCAGGGTGTAATGAGGAAGGCCAGACCACTTTCTCAACATCCTCTACATTTTGAATGAGCTTTCCCAAAGTGCTGCTGCTTTTGAAACCCACCTCTGAGCAGCACCAGACCAAATCGTTGCCTGTGCTGTGTATTCCGGTCTATGCCTGTGTGCATCTTGTTTCGGGAGAGCTCTCTCATCAAGGTCTTTGTACACCCAAACCTGGGATTGCTCTGCATATAAATAAAGTTGGTGGGACATAACACCAAAACAACAGTTTCCAGTCCCTTCTGCATGCCACCCTCATTTGTTTTGCTGTAATAAGTTTGTCATGCGTGTTTCAGCCCTGGGGGCAGCCGCTTCTGCTCAGAAAACCACCACCATCCATCTGATTATATCAGCACTTATGAGGCTCAAGTGTGAGTCATTGCTGTTGTTGACTCACCTTTGACTCTCGGTTGAAAAGGTTTTTGCAAGGTAGCAGTGAAACAAACCAGGAGGCTTCATCGCACAATGGGCTATTCTAGGCGCAACCTGTGAATAAAGAGGTTCTATGATATCTTTGCTACATTCAGAAACAGTTCTAATATATGCTAATTGCCACCTCTTCTTATCTAACTTCAAGAGGTAAATCCCCAGATCTATTAATCCATCATTTTAGCTATTGTTCAAGTGACTGCAGATAAGCCCAGGCTCTGCTTTCTGCAGAAAATTCTGATGTTTTGAAAGACCAAGGAGTTCAGAAATGGATGTCTCAAGCTGTGGCATGAGCACACCTGCTCCACAATGTGGCTCTGGAAGACTGTAGAATGAGAGAAGGGTGTTGTGAACCTCAAGCTCTGCTTTGCAATTTCAAGACTTCAGGCTGCAAAACGAAATCAAGATAAAATGAAGATGGATGAAAACAAAGCCTCAAAATGGTTTCTTTAGGACCCTCAACAAGCAGCCTTTTTTCAAATGAACAAGCTTTTCTTGAACTTTGTTCACCATTTCACTGGCCTCTGAAGGAGTCTAGATCAGTGTTTTTCAAACTGTGGGTCAGGACCTGATGTCAGGTGGGTCACGTAAAGTTCGGAGCCACCATTTTGGAAACTGCAGATCTTCCTTTTGCTATATTCCTTGATTAACAATTTAAATTTTCAAGTGAGTTTTTTAAATTGTTTTTAGTTTAGTGTTTTTACATAACCGTTTGTCCTAATCTTGCTTTCTGTCAGGGATGTTTCATGGTAGTGCAGTTGCTGCTGTCCAAGAATGCCAGTTTGCATTCCAGGAGTGTAATTTGATTGCATCATGATTATGGCATGTCCTGCTTGTTGATGCCACTTCTGGCCATGACATCACTTCCAGGTTAATGACATCACTTCCAGTGGGTCCCAAACATCAGTGCCATTCTAAAAAGTGGGTCCTGGTGCTAAAACGTTTGAGAACCACTGGTCTAAATAACCTGGGCAATCATTGCTGTATCCAGCGGTGACAATCTCTCTCACATATGGTAAAAAGGTAAAGGTAAAGGTTTCCCCACGACCGAATGGTCTAGTCGTGACCGACTGTAGGGGGCGGTGCTCATCTCCGTTTCTAAGCCTGTAGAGCCAGCGTTTGTCCTTGAACTTCCGTGGTCATGTGGCTGGCATGACTATACGCCAAGGCGCACGGAACGCTGTTATCTTCCCACCAAAGTGATACCTATTTATCTACTTGCATTTTTATGTGCTTTTGAACTGCTAGGTTGGCAGGGCAAGCAACAGGAGCTCACTCTGTGTTGTGGTCTTGAACTGCCAACCTTCTGGTCAACAAGCTGAGCGATTTAACCCGCAGCACCACCACGTCCCTTCTCACACGTGGAGGAATTCCTAATTGGAGAAGAAGCATCTTCTTTGAACTCATCTTATTTCCAAAGTGGTTTAGGGCATAAAACAGTCATAGTACAACCAGCCCACATTAACAATATGAAAATATATTAAACATAACATTGACATTTTGGAGTTACAATCAAACCCTGACAATATGTACAGATACTTTTTCCCTGTCTATGGTATTATTTGACTGGCTTCTGGTCAGCTCCTGCTTCCTTTTCCACCTGTATAATGTTTGTTGGCCACCTGAGCACTCTCATTGCCGCTGCTTTCCTCATTCACATTCTTTTGCCCATTGTTACATTGTAGCAACAAGCAAGCCCTCTCTCTCTCTCTCTCTCTCTCTCTGTGAAATTAATGACTTTACATGCACATGTATTACGCATCATGGCCTGGCAAGCAACCACTCTGGGGACATTAAGATCTACTACACTAGAAATATGCAAAATGTTTGCTAGCACTGAAGACTTCCCGCAATGGCTGGCTGGAAAAGGGGAGATGCAGTTGTTCAGCATGTGGATAGCCTGGTACACAGACAGAAGAAAAAAGCAAGGATGGGTCAAAGATCCTGGACACCTGTGCTTTCTTGGTGGTTTCGTGCAATATGGGCATCACTGTCATTTGGAAATCATGCTGCCCTAGTTAGGCAGAGGCTATCAAAGATTTATGTCAAGATTTCATTACATGAGTCAAGAGACAAAATAGAGTGACTTTCCCCTATTCCCTTCCTTCCTCTCCCAACTGAGATGCATTGGATGAGCTTGTTTACTAGCACATGTTTGCTGCTGGTACGAATCTGATACTCTGCTTGCCTTTCTGCCTGTCACACTCATTGTGGAATCCTGTGATCTGTCTATCATGATTGCCCAATTCTCACTGCTTTTCATTTCCAATGCAATAAAAACTGATTTGCTTTTAGAAAACTGTGGCAGAAGGCTGGGCAGAAATGTTGTGCTGAGTAGAGGGAGACAGTCAAGCTGTGATCAAGGCCACCATTAGAGGCATATCATTCTTTTCTTCCAATACTTTGGAGCTTGGATCAAAGTCTTTAGTAAGCCACACGACTTCAGTTGAGTAGACCCTGCTTTAGGCAAGGAGAGTGTTCTATTTTTAAAGTCTGCATTGCAAGGTCAATTATTATTCATTGCCAACCTTATGATTGGGAATGGGCACTCTTCAGTGACCCTGAGCTTTCATGAGAGACAACAGCATCAGGAACATTAGAAGGCAACTGACATTAACTGGACCATGTTTGGTGACCATAATGGTTGATTGGCTTTTAACTGGGTCATGATTACACAAGAGTTCATGCTATTGGCCATGCTAATTGATATAGGCATCCATGAAATGAGGCTGGATATTAATTCTTTTTAAACGTTTGGGCTATTAGCTTACTATGAAAAATCCACTCACAGCCGTAGGCTTACACGTTTTTAAAGAAAACACACAGGGCTACTGATTTCAGGAGCTTTATTTTTCATGAGATAGTTTAAAACAAACTACTCTTCTTTTACATGGTGCTGTACTTAACACAGTCTTTGTAATCAAATACACAGCCAAAGCAAAGTGCCCTGTAATATTAACCTCTCAAATATGGGGAGGGAACTAATGTTTGCTAATTGGAATATTATGCTGTGATAAGACTGTCCTTGCTCGCCAAAGGATTAGTGCAGGTGGAGAAAAGTATCTCGATTTAAAGTGTGTGTGTGTGTGTGGGGGGGGGAGGATGTGATAGTCACTGGCACAATTCACAACTGTTGGAGCAATAGAAGCAAGGTATTTGAGTTACCTCTGCCCATTTGAGTTACCAGCATGGGAAAACAGGTTATTTTAGGATTAATGGATTTTCATCACTTTATTGACAGATTCTGTTTCCAGAGTGGAAAAAAGAGAGGTTGCAGCTGATTGCTTGAGGCTGCAGCCTGAAAACTGAAAACTGATTTCTAGAATCTATTTCCCCCTTGAAATTGATAGGAGGCAGGACCTGCCGAAGATCTCCTAGCTCCGGAGACAGCTTGCCAAATGCTGCCCCCTCAGTCAGTGATGTGCCAGCCATTCTTCCTCCCATGCTCCAGTGTTCATATTCGGCACTCCCCTCTCCTCCACATTTTGTCTCCTCTCTGTTCCTTTTTTCCTGTTCTGATCCAGGGAGTGGAAAGAGGAAGGAAGAGAATAGGGGCCACTAGGAGAAAAGAATTGGGTCTCTTCCCCCCCCCTCCACTGCTGCCAGAGGTGATAATTTCAGCTGGCTTTATGGATAGGTGAGCCCTGATGGGAGGCATGGGGTGGGGGCACGGAGTGGATAGCTTGACCTGTGATATGTAGGTGTCAGTGTAGGTGCCAATGTAGGTGTCACTTCAGTTCCAGATATATTATGCCAGCCTGCCCACTTTTTGGCAGGTTTTTGCAGCAGGTGCAGAGAGTAAAACAGACAGTTAATTCATTACACATACCAGTGTATATGGTACATATGCAATTTCCAGCCTTGAAGTGACATCCATACAAGGAATTCTGCATGCCTGAACACAACCCTCTGGTTAAACAGTGAACTGCACCGGTTATTCCAGCCTCGAGGTGCCTTCCGTCAGTTACGGCATTGGCTACCATTCCATCCTACTGGATGGGGATTTTCAAGAGCCTCAGTGAATAATGCAAGTTGACATGCAGCACAATGTCTTGGTATGTCATCTCAGTCCTGTGGTTCCGAAGGACCATGCCCCAGCATTTTAGGAGGCGGATGTATTTTTGGTCTTGGGGTTAATTGCATAACTTCAAGAAAATCAATGAAAGAACAACACTGTTGTGCAGCAGGGACTGAGGCCTCTTAATTCACAGTAATGCTATACACAAAAAATTTCAGGCAATGCAAGTCAAAGGATTCTGCAGGGATGTTTGGTTTTCTCCGTCTGTACTTCAGTCTTTAGCTGCTGCTGCCATTCAGCCACTCCTATAATGAAAGGCATAATAGGAGTCACCATGAGTGCTGATTTTTGTATGTAAAAGCTGGGTTTTCAGTGGTGGTCACAGGTGTCTGACTCATCAAATCACACCAGTATCTGAATGCCCACAGAATACACTTTTATTTATTTATTTATTCATCAGTTATAGGTATTTTGGTTTTCAATTCTTCTTTGCTTCACATGCTCTTATCCGCCAGAGGTTTATATCTCTGTTAAAATCACATGTAAACCACATTTCTTGTGCTGGGGGAGGCCCAGAAGAATGTCAATCAAAACCAAAATGACCAAACCACAAAAAGGAATACAGTAGAACAAACAAAAAATACAGCCACAGCGGAGCAACCAGCCACAGCAATCCCCCCAGTACTGCTGTACTCTAAATCAAACATACGTATTTAAAAACCCCTTCTGAAAGGCCACCAAAGGGAAGGAAAGTTTATTTCAAAGTCCTGGGGCAATGGACTGTATGTAAAAACCTTGCTTCTAGATGTGACTTATACAGTGATGGTATCTGATGCAGGAACAAATCAGAAGAACCAAGGGAAGAGTTGGGGGCAGAGGAAAAACACTTCACGCAAAACATAACAGCCCAAGGCACTTCCGCTGTCACAAAATGGCTGCCGACAGAGTGCGCCATGTTGCTGTCAGTGGCCATTTTGTGCATGCTGCTGCTAGTTCCCACCAGACAAGGAAAAGCAGTAGTGGGGGTGGGGGAGAAACTGAGCAGGGAAGGGGAGGAATGGAGTGAGGAGGCAGTGGGAGGGGGTGGATCTGGCAGCACTGGAGCATGCTGGATCCTATCTTTTCACAACCTCGTCTCTTTCTTCTCCTTGGATTTGTGCTAGCTAAAGAGCTGCTGCAGCTGTGAGAAGACCCATTGCAGAGAAGGAGGCTTATGGAGGGCTAAGGGGAAACTTCCCCATTCTTTTCCAAGCCTCATGATTCCACATACACACACACCCGGGTACAGCATGTGGCTTGATTGGGCTCTAAGGTTGCAATCCTATTGCTGCTTACCTGAGAGTAAGCCTCACTGAACTCAATGCAACTTATGTCTTAAGTACACATGCGTAGGACTGAGCTATGAAAGAATCACCCTAATCGTCCCTCTCCCCACAGTGTGGTGCACTGATGTGCTTTTCTCTGCTCACTGGGCAGGTAGGGAGATGTCTAAGAGGAGACAACCTGAAAGAATTCAGCCCTGACTTGAGCAACATGAATGAATTAACGACATGTGTATCCTTCATTTTATCCCAGGAGCTGAGTGTGGGCACACATAAGGAATATTCAGTTATATTTTCGCGAGGTAGGATAGATCATGAAAGAGTGACTGGTCAAAGCAGCCTCAGTGAGCTTCATGGCCAAGCAGGGAATGGGAAACCAGGTCTTCTCACCCAGTGCTTGCCCACCCCATTCACCTCAGTCTCTCATACAGTCTTGGTCATGTGACTAAACTTGCAACATGACATATGCAAGGGAGCTTTCTTTAAGGATAAGTGACTTAGGGCCTAATCCTATCCTTTCCTCCCCTGCCAATACTGCTGAAGTATGCATTGCATCCTGTAAGAGAAGGGTGGTCCTGGCAGTCTCCTCCGGGTATGGGGCCATTTGTTCAGGGGGACATTTGTTCCCTTACCCAGGGGTAACCCTCTGGTGCTGGAATAGGTCAGACCTGCACTAGCAATTTCATTGGTGCAAGTCTGAGCAGACCCGGAAAAGTCAATTGAAGTCTAGAAGTCTAGAAGGGGGGTAGGAGGATATCACCCTTCCCCTAGAATTGAGAACTGCTCCCTCTTTGTTTACATTTCGGCGGGGGCTGAAGACCTTTTTATTCCAAAAAGCTTTTAACTGTTGACAGGCTGGCTGGCTGGTTATTATGATCCACAGGGTTTGTTTTTTAAATTGTTTTTAAATTGTTTGTGTTTTTAATCTTGATTGCTATTGTTTAATACTGTTTTTAACTGTTTTTAATGTTAATTGTTATACTGTATTTTTAATATATATATTGTAATGCCGCCTTGGGTGCCTCCGGGCACAAAAGGCGGGGTAAAAATCTAATAATAATAATAATAATAATAATAATAATAATAATAATAATAATA
>JAJKFI010000052.1:1955885-1966834 GCA_029204185.1 Lerista edwardsae | reverse complement strand
TCTCTCTCTCTCTCTCTCTCTCTCTCTCTCTCTCTCTCTCTCTCTCTCTCTCTCTCCATTACCACTGACTATAGGTCAGGATGCATGTTATTGAATGCTCCCCTTCCCCCCCCCAAAAAAAAGATTCCTGCACATATAAATTCAGCATCTCAGGGAGAAAGGTTCCATGCACAGGAATACATACAATATTTCTATGTTTAGCAATGAATTTTTGTAGAGAATACAGTGTGCTTCCACCTATGATGTGTACAAACTGCAGTGTTTGAGAACTAGGCCTAACAGTCCAATCTGCTTGGGCTAACATGCTAGTGGAACTAGTGTTCTGCATGGAGACTACCTGATGGCTGTCCCAAAAACCTCCCGGCAACGCAAGTAATGATGTAGAAGCTCTGCACATTACAACTGCTCACTGAAGGCCTGCCAAAGGCCTGCGGAATAGCATTTGTGGAGGGTGGAATGGGGCAGAGGATGGGTGGAACAGGTGGCCAGGAGATGGGGGAGGAGTATAGATCAGGTCCAGGAAGGTAATGGGTTTGGCAGCAGCAGCAGCAGCAGCAGCATCTGTTGAATTCAACCCCCCTTCCTAGATTCGATCCCTGAACCCAGGTCCAGCACTTTCACTGGCATGGGTCCAAATAGACCCATCTGGGCCTTGAAGCCTTACCCAGAGGAGGCCTCTGGGACTGCCCCCCCAGGATGCAGTGCACATTCTGGTGGTGGTGGCTGCACTGGTAGGGTGGTGGTGGAGGGATAGGATTGGGCCATTAATCATGCAGTTCTTGGGATTCAGATAATCAATTGTGGTACTCTTGTGGTAGATAGATGGACATGCCTTGTGGGAGGAGATACAATCAGATGTCTACTTTGTACCTGTCTTCCAGTTCCATGAACCCAACATGTGACCATACTATCATCTTCACAGCCAATATGCTCTATCAGATTGTCTAATCAAGCTAGAGACTGTGACAGTGGTGAGGATTGTGTTTGAATGAAGCATGACCTGAATCTAATAACCCAGCCATTTCCAAGTGCTAGCTTAGCAAGAGCAACTGACATTAGAATGTGGTATCTATAAAAGGAGACCTTATTTTAGTATACATTTATTACTTTGTATTTTGGGGCCACAAAATGCACACAGAAATGCAAAGATGCTCCTATACAATTTCGGTCCTTGCAAGATGAATGGCCGTTTTTCCCCCTCAGTGGTCTGTGTGATGCTCCTATAATCCCATTTATTTAGAAAATCCTTGTGGCTTTTGAGGTTTGAATGAATGTTATGACTGAAGGTGCTCTAAGAATAAATTGCAAGATTATTATAATAAAGGGCTTCTATAGGCCAATAGATTTACCGCAACAAATACCCTGCAAAACAGAGATTCATCCCAAGGCTAAATGCAATAATCACAAATGGTGGATCTAATTATATAAACACATTGTCACTAATCAACTATTTGTAATATAATAATCAACATACAAACATATAGTACTATTAAATCAAAGTAAATGGTCAGGTTATTAGAACAGTGTCAAATGTATCTGGTTAGCTAACAACTGCTGATGAAAGCAGGTATTGAAATATATTTGCCAATTTTCATTGGACTGAGCTGCTTTGAAAGACTGATGTAATTAACTTGGGACTGCTTGAGTTATTTGAAAACTATTGCTATGGGCAGCCCAATCCTATAGAAGCTACTGCCCTGCAGTACAGCAATGCTGAAACAGCTGCTGCTGTATCTTGTGGGGCCAATGAAGCAGCTGAACGTCTCCACCAGGCCAGGGAATATTGGATCCCTTATCCTTTGTCAGGTCCAGGCAATCCTTCTAGATCTACTTGAATCTGCACCAGCTGTTTAGCTGGTGACGAACTGAGAAGTCCTGTGTAGGGCACTGAGACGCAAAAGAGGGAATAAGATGTGGAGGTACTGCCCCTCTGCCACCCTCCCCTCATTACACCTCCTCCCCATCCGGTTCTACTCTCCAGCTGTGATGGGCACAGCTCCAGCACCAGTTAGTGACCTCGCTGTTGGTGGCACTGTCATCATTACATGGGCTGATGGGTTCATCTAGTTCAATCTCTGAAGAGGGATGCTCTGATTTTAAGTATCTCTCACTCAACAATACTATAGTCACAGAGTAAATAATGCCTTTTTCGAAATTTAGGGCTGAGTTGAAACAAATTTGAAATTTGAAATTTAGGGCTGAGTTGAAACAAGACTGCCCAGCTTTCTAGTTCAGTTCACAGGGTATGAAAATGCCACCTCCCAATAATGTTTAATAGTCTGCAAACAGGGAGAAGTATTTGCTCATCTTAGGGTGCAATCCTAAGGTGGAAAAACTGTACGTTTCTCCACCTAAGATGGCACCTAGACGGCAGCCTCGGCTTTGAGCTCCACAGGGGATTAATTGCTGTTTGTTGTTTTTAGGGTTTTTTTAGGGTTTTTATAGCTTTTTTATAGCCCTTTTAATAGTTTTACGGCTTTACAACTTCTTGTGCATTTTACCTTGTAAATTATTGGATTATTTATATCAGAGACCAGAGACATACCAAAGATGACCAGCCAGCGATGTCAGCTTTATATATACCAGAAACGAGAGGACTGCAGTCTTCAATGGCTTTTTGCAATTTATCTCGAGACGAAATTACAAAATCAGAGACGAGATTTTGAACATTGGGAGCTGCCTTTCAAGGACTTTTTCTCCTGTCTTTGAGGACGGGAAGGATTGTATGTGTGTTAGGGTTGGAAGGGAAGTTGAAGGAAAGGCTGTAGTTCATTGCAAGACCTGGAAGAAGCGTCGGAGAGGGAGGCATGCTGGTGTGTTGGTTAGGCTGTGGCAGTGAGGGACTAGGACTTCACTTCCAGCTATTCATCTATCAAACCTCTGTTCTTTAGTTAACAAAATGGATGAACTGCTCCTTGTCAATCAGACTGATCTTGACTTTTCACAATCTGCTGTTCTCTGCTTTACAGAAACGTGGTTAAATGAGTCTGTTCTGGACAGTGCAATAGAACTTCCGGGGTTTCAGACCTATAGAGCAGACCAGGTGGCTGAGACATCTGGGAAAATGCGTGGAGGAGGAATTTGTTTTTATATAAACGAGGGTTGGTGTAGAGATGTTAAAGTGTTGAAGAAAATTTGTACTATGGATTTAGAGGCAGTATTTATCAATTGTAAACCATTTTATTCTCCACAAGCGTTTTCTTCAGTGATTCTGGCCGGGGTCTATATACCTCCTCAGGCTTATAGTAGGCAAGCAGTACAGAACCTGGCTTATTTAACTTATACGCAGAGTACATCATGAGGAAGGCAGGGCTGGATGACTCACAAGCTGGAATCAAGATTGCTGGGAGAAACATCAACAACCTCAGATATGCAGATGATACCACTCTACTGGCAGAAAGTGAGGAAGACCTAAAGAACCTTTTGATGAGGGTGAAAGAGGAAAGTGCCAAAATTGGCTTGAAGCTCAACATTAAAAAGACTAAGATCATGGCAACCACTCCCATCACTTCCTGGCAAATAGGAGGGGAAGAAATGGAAGCAGTGACAGACTTTATTTTCCTGGGCTCCAAGATCACCGCAGATGGTGACTGCAGCCATGAAATTAAAAGACGTTTACTTCTTGGGAAGAAAGCTATGGTGAACCTAGATAGCTTAATCAAAAGCCGAGACATCACCCTGCCAACAAAGGTTCGCATAGTCAAAGCGATGGTTTTCCCAGTAGCCATGTATGGCTGTGAGAGCTGGACCATAAGAAAGGCAGAGCGTCGAAGAATCGATGCTTTTGAATTATGGTGTTGGAGAAGACTCTTGAGAGTCCCCTGGACTGCAAAGAGATCCAATCGGTCAATTCTCCAGGAAGTCAAGCCTGATTGCTCCCTGGAAGGACAAATGCTGAAGCTGAAGCTCCAATACTTTGGCCACCTGATGAGAAGAGAGGACTCTTTAGAAAAGACCCTCATGCTGGGAAAGATTGAAGGCAAAAGGAGAAGGGGGCGACAGAGGATGAGATGGTTAGATAGTGTCACTGAAGCAATGAATATGAAATTGGGCGAACTCAGGAAGCTAGTGGAGGACAGGGAGGCCTGGCGTGCTGTGGTCCATGGGGTCGCGAAGAGTCGGACACGACTTAGCGACTGAACAACAACAACAACAGAACCTGGCTGATTTGATAACTCGAATGGAAAGGATACATCCAGATTCCTTACTTATTGTATTAGGGGACTTCAATAGGGCAGATCTGACTCATGTATTGCCCAGATACAGACAGTGTGTCAGCTGCCCCACTAGGGACAAGAATATATTAGATCATTGTTACACCACACTAAAAGGTGCTTATCGTTCTGTCCCTTGTGCAGCCCTTGGTCTTTCAGATCACTGCATGATTTTCCTTATTCCGACTTACAGGCAGAAACTTAAAATGACAAAGCCTAGGGTTAGAACTGTAAAGAGATGGACTGAGGAGGCAAAATTAAAGCTGCAGGCTTGCTTTGACTGTACAGATTGGAGTAGTTTTGAAGTGGCCTCTACAGATTTGGATGAATTTACTGATACTGTGACATCTTATATCACTTTTTGTGAAGACTTGTGTGTACCTATGAATACCCTACGTACTTATAATAATAACAAACCTTGGTTTACAGCAAAACTTAAAACAACTTCGTCATGCTAAGGAGGTGGCTTACAGGAAAGGGGATAGGATTTTGTATAAGGCCAGGAACACATTGACCAGATTGATCAAGGTAGAGAAAAAGAATTATTGTGGAAAATTGAAAAACCAAGTCTCAACCAATGATCCTGCCACTGTGTGGAGTAAATTAAAGAATATTACTGGCTATAGAAAATCCTCTGTGGAGGAGAGCCATCAATTGGCAGAGGATCTAAATATGTTTTATTGTAGGTTTGAGAAAAATCCATTATCAACCGCTACTCATTTGGGCTCTGATGCAGTAATAGTAAATGCTTCCTCCACTACTATTTCTGTTCCCTGTGGCCGTCCACCCAGGATGATCTGTGAAAAGGATGTGTGAGGCCTTCTCCAAAGACAAAAAGTAGGGAAAGCTCCGGGCCTGGACAGGTGACTCCTTCTTGTTTGAAAGTTTGTGCTGTACAACTGGCCCCCATTCTAACCCAGATTTTTAATTTGTCATTGGAGTTGTGTAGAGTTCCTTCTTGTTTTAAACATCCTATCATTATTCCGGTACCTAAGAAAGCTTCTAATAAGGAGCTGAATTATTATAGACCTGTTGCTTTGACATCTGTGGTGATGAAGATCTTTGAAAGGTTAGTGCTGACCTACACTGACCCGTTACTGGATCCCTTGCAATTTGCCTATCAAGCAAATAGGTCAGTGGATGATACTGTCAATATGGCACTGCATTATATCTTGCAACATCTGGATTCTTCAGGGACCTATGCACAGGTCCTTTTTGAGGACTTCAGCTCAGTGTTTAACACCATTATTCCAGCTACTCTTTATTCTAAACTGATCCAGCTCTCTGTATCTGCTCATGTCTGCCAATGAATAACCAGCTTTTTGACAGACAGGAAGCAACGGGTGAGGCTGGGGAAAATCATATCCAATTCTCGAACAACTAGTACAGGAGCTCCTCAGGGATGTGTGCTCTCCCCGTTGCTCTTTTCTCTTTACACGAATGACTGTACCTCAGTGGATCCCTCTGTTAAAATTTTGAAGTTTGCAGATGATACAACAATCATCAGTCTTATTCATGATAGTGATGAATCTGCATACAGACGGGAGGTTGAACAGCTTGCCCTGTGGTGTGGATGTAACAATCTGGAACTGAATACACTAAAAACAGTGGTAATAGATTTTAGAAGGCGCTCGTCTATCTCTACTGACCATATTTGGTAGTATGGCATCAATGGTGGATTTCTTGGTTCTATAATCTCCCATGACTTGAAATGGTCGGTTAACATCAGTTCCATTATTAAGAAAGCACAGCAGAGGATATATTTTTTGCGCCAAATTAAGAAATGTAACCTGCCTCAAGAGCTGTTGATTCAGTTTTATAGAGGAATCATTGAATCTGTTCTTTCTAACTCTATAATGGTCTGATTTGGTTCAGCGACTAAACAGGATAAGAATAGACTCCAAAGGACAGTCAAAACTGCAGAAAGAATAATAGGAGCCAGCTTGCCCTCTATGGACGATTTATATATTGCTCAGATGAGGGAAAAAAGCAGAGAGGATTGTTGCAGATCACTCTCACCCTGCTCATAATCTGATTGAACTTCTTCCCTCTGGACATCGTTATAGGACATGGTATATTAGAACAACCAGGCACAAGAACAGTTTTTTTCCCCGTGCTATTGAGCTACTGAATAGCTGATTATGTTAATGTTTTGGTTTTGATTTGGATAAATTTAGAGGTAGTGGAGTCTTGTTAATGTGATGGTATTACTTATTAGTTTAAGGTATATGTGAGAGCTTTTGGGCCGAAGTAAAATTCCATGTATGGTGAAATCCATGTATGGCCAATAAAATTCTATTCTATTCTAACTATAACTTTCCAGCACTGGGTGCAGCTCTAAAGTAAGGGAACAAACATTATCTTGAGGAGGCCTCTATGACTGCTACTCCACTACAGAATACAGAACATGACCCATTAGCACAGCTATGTCGGTGCTGGAAAGTTGGTTAGGATTGCACCCTGACTTACAGATGGGGAAGTGCCCGCACTATCTTGGTGCTGGGGAGTGACCTAGGTGGCTGTAACAGCAGATGCACATCCCTACATCCCTTGCATGCATGCAGGGTAAGCATGGCCCCATGTTCTCCCACTCAGAGTATGGGCAAATAATAAGGAAAGCTTCATTCTCATTTTGAATTGGCTTTGTTCACCCTCAGTAAAGTCACAATGACATATTTGATAGGCTATTTCTTCTGTGATATCATCATGTTGACAATGTGATCTCTAATAGGCTAGGTTCATGTGTTAAGGAAACAAATAACCCACTGTTAAAAAGAAAAAAAATGATGCTGAAGCAGCTGCTGAGATGGGCTGTGAAAATAGTAGAGAAATGAGTATGAAAAAGGGTATTTGGGGGGAGCCCTCTGAGAAATATTTGGGCTCTCCCACAGCCTCCTTTTGCATAGAACACCTGAGAACATCTGGGGCAGCAACTTTGATTTAAGTTACAAAATAGATATTCTTTCAGCTGGGCCAACTGTTGTAACACAAAGCTCTTGCTTAATGGGCAGAATGGCAAAGTTGCTAACTTGCAATAGGCTACGAATTTTTAATGGCAACAATTGCAATCACTTCCAGCTGATAATTGCCTAACTTCCACACATTTTCAATATCTTGACCAGCAATGATTAATGGACTGTTTTTGTGACCTAAGAACTCCAGATGATTTTATATGCGTGGCCTTCAACTAATGGGGACCAATCTAAATAATACCCTTATTTTGTATTTTTTAACATGGAAAACCTGTCTGTACCAAACTGCTTTGTGTGTCTATTGTGCCTGTAGATAATCTTCCTTGGGTGATATTTACACAGACAAAGCTGTTTTGTATTTCCGGCTGTAGTGCTACCACCAAAACAAGCTTCTTAGCACTCAGTTGGGCTTATAGAAAGAATAGTAATAAAGGCCAGTGTGCAGATTGGCTAACGATCGCTTTGTTCAGAGAAATCTCTATAAGGGTAGCAACCACAATAAAATCAACAGGCTGGATAATGGTTTATCTAAAACAAATTGTTACAGATAACTGTAAGCCATGTCCCATTTGTCCTTATTGAGCAAGTTGCATCGGATTTCAGGAGCTCAGGCCTGTCTTCTGGATCAGGTTACTGAAGACGGCAGAAATATTGATGTAAGCATTTTGCTCGCCTAAGAAGTGCCCAGATCATGTAGATGAATTTGGTCCTAGGGGTAGGTTAAGTCAACTTGTGAATTTCAAGAGCAGTCCCACTTCCTGCTCAAAATCCATAGCAAGACTCTCATTGCTTCTCATGGAACTGGATTGCATCCCTGCTGGAGACATTTATATAGTTCTAACAATAGACCTTGATCTTCCTAAGTATTCACAGATTAAGATATGCCGTTTATGCCGCCCCCCAACAGATGGACTCCAATAGAACTGGCCAATTATCAGCTGACTGAGGGCATGTACTAACCTGGAGTTAGGCTGGCACAGTTAGGCTAGCAAAGTTTGGTCTGTACAAGGACCACTGTATAGCATGTTTGGACCATGCTCTGAGTCAGGTACAATGGTGCACGTCTATGTGGACTCTGAGAGTGGTCCAAACATACTTTACGGGTGTTCCTTGTTTGGCCAAACTTTGCTGGCCTAACTGTGCTGGCCTAACTTCAGGTTAGGATTGCACCCTGAATTGTATCCATTGTCAGCTTAGTTATTTAACATGGAGAACACAATCTTTTCTCTTCAAGCTATTTTCTCCAAAGGACAATTTGCAATTTGTTTTGTCACTTGCCTGATCTTGCCAGTAGGATATTTTAATTAATATTTAACCAAACTCTACCTTTCTCAGTGCTCTTTTTTTATTGTTCTCCATCCTTCTTATTGCAGCTTGTTAAATATTTGATGGCTATGCCTTTTTTTTCTTTCTAGACATGCCATGGAAGTCACAAAAAAATGGATCCTGGGTTGACTTACATTAATACTTCTGATTATTCAGAATCTTGCTTTGAACATTTTTCCTGCCATACCAGACATCCATCCTATACATTCATCCTAAATCAGGATGCTTTCATTGCATCAGTGAGGATTACAGTATATATTCTCCCAATGTAATTGTTTCTACTGTATCTAATTTTCAGTTCCTTTCCACAAAGTTATCAGCATTCTCATGATAATTTCACCCTATTGTGCCAAGAAATATCCTGCAATCACAGCAAATCCCCTGATAGCAGGTGTGACCTAGAGCCAAATATACAATTATGAACAATGTATTAACATAGCTTTTAAGATTCCAATGCCCATAACGATGTTTTGATCCAGAAAGAAAAATGCAAGTACAAGAACAATAAAGTGCTTATGCATTTTTATGACTATAAAACCATGATGTAGTGTAACTAACAATGCACAACAGAAACTATGACTATGCAACAAATACCTCTGAAGAGGCTAGCCCTTCAGCAGCAAGGAATTTATTAAAGCAATACACGTATTGCAATACACGTTTCATGTATTTTATGCATAGTTCTTTATTGGGGCAGAAATCAGGTCTCATGGATGACACCTTTGTGGCAAGGCTACTGACCTTCCTGGGTGTAGAGTGTTGGTACTTGAGAGTCCTAGACCATCTGTGGGCTGAGCTGAAATGTCTGTCTATATTTATTTCTTGTCAGACCTGATAAGAAATGAGCGTCCAAGGGGTGTCGAAATGATGGGGAGTTTAGCATAGGCCTAGGTGGCCACATCTTGCTATAATGAGGCAATAATTATGTGTAGTACACATAACAGTTTAGCGTATTGCTGGTTGGCTGGTTTAGCTTCCATGCATTTGTTTCATGTGGTTCAAATTAGCAGACCATCAACAAAAACATCTCTCCCCTCTATTGATCCTCCTGTCAAATGGTTGATTAACTTCAAGTATGCTGTTATGGAATATTTTGGTTTCTTCTTTACATTTAATTTTGGATTCTGCAGGACTTACCTCTCTTATTTGGGTGCTGATCTAGGTAAACACTTCTTTGGGAGGTAGAAGGCTCCTGCCAGTGTTAATCCACCCACTTCGGTGAGTTTCTGAGCTAATTTACAGCACAATATGTCTACCCAGCTGTCAATTCTGTTGTGTTCAGTGGGGCCTACTCCCAGGAAAATGGGTATAGGATTGCATCCTTAATCAGTGGTGACCTTACTTGCAGTGTCGTCTCTCAGGGCACAATCCTAACCTGGAGATAGGCTGGCACAAGTTAGGCCAGAAAAGTTTGCCTGGCACAAAGGTGGCCTTTGTGCCAGGCAAACTTTTCTGGCAGACAGTGGCTGTCAAGTATGTTTGGGCCACTCTCGGAGTCAGAGAGGCCAGTTCACAGACATGCGCCATCCTTCCTGACCAGAGGTGTATCTAGGGAAAATGGCGCCCATGGCAAGCAATGAAATTGCGCCCCTATCAAAACACCTGGAAGATCAGCGGTATTCAAACTTTTTAGACCGGGACTCACTTTTTAGATTGGCACTTGTGTCGGGACCCACCAGAAGTGACATCATCAACCTGGAAGTGATGTTGTGGCAGGAAGTGACATCATCAAGCAGGAAGTGTCATCATTGTGACATAATCAAATGACATGCCTGAAATGCAAATTGGCATTCTTAGACTGCCTCGCCGCCGGGTTTGATGTTTCCTAACAATGGTGGAACCATCAGAAATCCAACAGGTTAAGCCTTTGCCATTGTTGCATCTGCCTATCCAAGCTACACCTGCCGGATATCTGCCTGACATGGGGCTGCCAGAGGCACAGAAGCAACTTCAGAAGAATACATGCTACGGAGCAGAACATTAAATTTGCCCTGATCAGGTGCTGAATTTGTGATCTGCAGGGAGTTGGGATCCTGATGCCCCGTCGAGCAACAGGGAGTAGCTGGGATAATGATTCAGAGTAAACTAATCAGGATTTTTAAAAGTACTGCCCAAATCTGCAGCAAGGCAAGGAGGACAAACATCATAAAAACTCAGGCCTCCTCCCCAGAAGCAGACACCTTTGCCACTTAGGCAGAGACAAGCTACGTGTCCTGCCCCATCCTACATGTGCTTTTCTTGTCCAAAGACAAATCATTCCCTCACCACTCCTTGCCCTCCCAGCCCCCTTCCTGCTGGACCTTTGCCCTCTCCTGATTTGGAAATCTACCGGCCACAAAGTAGAGGGGAAAAGAAGGGATATGTGGTTGGGGGGCGGGGGAGGGGAGACATGGAGGGACATGTGTGTTTGCAGAAAAACCCACCAGCCCTTAACAGG
>JAJKFI010000052.1:1937709-1952129 GCA_029204185.1 Lerista edwardsae | reverse complement strand
GTGTGAGAGAGACAGAGAGAGAGAGAGAGAGAGAGAGAGAGAGAGAGGGAGGGCCGGCGAGAGTACAGGAGGGGGGGGGGGGAGGGGGGAGCAGGATGAAAGCTGGTATGCAGAATTGATAAGGAAGCCTTGTGAGGGTACGTTCGAGGAGACTGTCTTTTGGAAAAGATAAGCTGCACTGGTATGAAGAGGGGTGTGCGCGTGCGCATGTGAGGGGGCTGTGAGAAGGAAAGCTCTTTTGGCAGGTGAGCAGTATGTGTGCATAGCACTGTGGGTTAGTGAGGGAGTGGAGGTTTCATTCTGAAGTGGAGGAATTTCAATCTTGCAGGACCTCTATGTAAGCTGAATTCATCCCCTGTGTACCTGAGTAGGAACTTCTTCCTGTTTGTGCTTCCCAGAAAGAGAAAGGAAGAACAACAGATTCTGTCACACGTTTCCAGGGAACATAAATAAGCCTGTAAAGGTGGCCTGGTTTTACAGGGCCATATATCTGGCTCCAGCTTTACCTCATTAGCTAAAACATTTTATGTTGCTATCAATAATGCGGGTTGCTAGTCAGATATTAAACCAAGTGCTAGGGGGATGGCATTAAAGTCTGCTGAAACAGAACATTTAGGGCCTTGAAGAGAACTAATTTCAAGGGATGGGATGGGAGACCCTGCCAGGTTTCATTTCACCCTCTCCCCTTGTCTGGACTCCTGGCCTTCACAGAGTTATGACAGCTGTTGATTGAATCTTGATAGAAACCACCATTCTCCAGTGCCTCTGGGTAAGTTGGTAGGAGGGAGACCTTAATAGCCATCCATGGGAATTTTGGTCATTGCAAATATAATGGAAAGGTTGGAAGATAAGCTTCAGGTTGATGAGTAATGGGAAAACACGGAGTGGGATATGGTGAAGAGGGGCAAATAGTCACTTGGGGGAGGCTATTTTCATCTGGACCATGGGGCGGGAGGAAACAGTGGAACCCATCCAGCCATCATTGTAGTGATCCAAATTGGCCTCTCAAGCATTATTATTTATTATTTAGAATGTGTATGTGCCACTTTTCAACCTGAAGGTTCTCCAAGTGATTTACACAGCAAGGAAAAGAAATGCTTTCCTGCCCCATAGAGACTCACAGATCTCAAAAATAAAGGCAGAAGAAGCCCTTGGACAGGACAAGATGCTATGCTGGGGTGTATTGAGACAATTGCTCTTCCCCCACTAAACCCAAGAGGACCAGCACTGAAAAAGATCCTCTTTGTCTAGATTGGAGAAGAGGGGCAAAGGCTAGGATATGGTGGGGGGGGCAGCAAAGAGCAGCTTTGGTGTGAGGTAGAGGCATAAGGCACATGGCATGTGCCTTGGGCACCACTGGAGGGGGGGCACCAGTGCGTGTGCTCCAATCGCAGTTGGGAGGCAGTTGAAGTGCATGCGCCTTCTCAGCTGCAGTTGAGACGATTTCGCCCAAGCCAGGTCTGGGAGTGTCCAGGCGGCAGGCGCTCCTGAAGCAACGGGAGTGCCTGCCATCTGGGTGCTCCCAGGCACAGCTTGGGTGAAACTGCCCCAGCTGCAGCTGGAGGGTGTGTGCTCCCTCTGGCTTCTCAATTTAGGAAGCCAGGGAGGAGCCTGCCACTTGACTGAGCAGCTGCCACTTGGATGAAATTGCTAGAGCAGCAGGCGCAAGAACCCACACACTCCTCTCCCCAATGTCATGACATCATGATATTGCAGTGTTGTGATGTGGTGTGCCCTGGGTGCCATTAAGCCCCAGTATGCCTCTGGTGTGAGGGTCCTTTTCATTGGCCCAGTATCCCAGAGGAAAAGGGGAACTCTCCCTCCTTCCATTGACCACAACCTTGATTGAAATGCACTCCCTGCAGCTGCTCTGTTCTTTAAAAAATGAAGGAAAAATATCCTGTTTATTTTGATTCTTAGAGTCAGGTATGGTAGCGGTTAGAAATGCTGCTGAGAGTGGAGTTAAAAGAGTGGGGTGTAGATTGCTTGATGTAATGACTCCTTTTACATCACAAAAACAATGTTACTAAAGGAGGGAAAAGAGCAGCTCCTAGGGGAGGGGGTATTTGACCCAGGAAAAAGTTTGCCATTGCCCCTTTTTCATCTTTGTCTCCTTTTTTGCTTTCCAGTGATCCTTCTCCTGTCTGCTCTAGCAAAGAGGTTCAAGGACAGAAGATAGATGTAGTGGCATTCCTAGAGGGGGGCAAAACACTACATTTTGCAGGACCCTGAGCTCCTGTATAAAGTGGTCCCTTCAGAGCCAAGTTTCAGAGCTTGGAGAGCCGGCTCAGAGGCTTTGCTCTCTGAGCTGTGAACGGCTCCAAAGGCGAGGGAAGGAGCCATTTTACACTAGAGTTCAGGCTCCTGCAAAACTTAGCATTTTGTCGTCCCCCCAGAATGCCACTGGATAGATAGGCAATCTTGCAGACATGTAGGATGTTGTCACAAAATCCTTGCTTGAAGATCCATGAGTCTATGTATAGAAGCTGGCAGCTCACATGCCCAAGTGGGTGTTATGTGTTCCTACACTTCCAAAGGTGCCAGGCCACGCGCCTTTATATCCTTGGGCCTTTCATAAATAAAATAAGCTGCAAGTCGACACCCAAAACATCATGCTTTGCATATTGCTCCTCTGAGCATGTTTCTGAAGGTTCTTCACACCCTGCTCCATCCACTATTCTCCAAATGCTACTTTTCACTTTGTGTAAAGCCTTTTTTTTTTGCGGGGGTTCATATTAAGTGGTTCTCTGCTGTAATTTAACTCTCCTCTCCAGGATCCTTGTTTCTCTTGCATCAACCTTTTTTCCTCTTCTGCTACATAGTTTGTAGATCCCACTGGAAAGGGATTGTGTTACTTCTGGGTTCAGTATAGAACGTGGAACACTGTAGGCACAGCACAAGTAATGATAATAAGTGGCAACGTTGAGCTCAGCTAGGAGTAATATATCCAGATTGCCTTTTCATTCTGGTGCAGGTCAGAGTCAGTGCTTAAGATGAGTGGTGTGCTTCAAGAAGCTGCATGAGTATGCTTTCCTTAATGCTTTGGTAAAAGGCACATGGACTCATTGAACACCCATCATGGCTTTTTTGGGACTAATTCGTATGATCAAATGGGCATATTGAGAGTGTGGCTTGAGTGGACTGGCACTCAACTGGGCATGAAGTGAGGCAGTTGTGGGAATGTTGTTGCATGTGTCCAGTGTCTACTCAACCTACTGTACATACTCAAGTATAAGTCAATCTCATGGATAAGTCGAAGGCAAGTTTTAAGCCAAAAATCATAGAATTTTCTATGGCCCAAGGATACGTTGAGGATAAAACGTAGGGGCGGGGGTATGAAATTTTTTGAAAATGACTTACCAGTAATTGTTCTGAGGCAGCAACAGAAAACCAACCAAAAAAAGAGCTATTTCGTATTCTTCTGAGGCAGCACAGAAATTGAGCTATTCTCCAAACAGGAAGGGAGAGAGATGAAGGTGTTTATTGGAGTTGTAGGTTCTGTAAGGAATACAGCACAGCACCTCCATAGCAGCAGCCTTCATAATGACTACAATTCCCAAAAGCACCTTCACTTACCCCTGACCTAAATAAGCACACGAGACCAGGCTTTGGGTACTAATGGGCCACTTGATTAACTATCAGTACAACACTTGCAGCAGGGCAACAATCAAAGTAAAGTGCAGGTCCTGGTTGGGGGAAACGGCCCTAGCCGTCTGCCTCCCCCTCTGGTCTGGATGACTAATGGGCATTCCACCTGGCTCTAGTCCACAGTTGGTCAGAGACCACCCTGGCCTATCATTGCTGCCCCAAGAGGCGAGGCAGCCTGATTGTGCCAGCTCACCCAGGCTTCGCCTTTTGGCTTCCTTTGCAGTCCAAGCAGGGAACCAGCCTAGCCATCCACCGAGCCGGTTAAGCAACATACGAGCAGCCTAGCCAGCTCCCCACCTATGCCACCTCAGGTGGTCACTTTAATGACTTTAACTACCCGACCCGCACTCATCCTGCCACACGGGGGGGGTCAGCTTAAAAGAAGCCTGCTTGTCTCCCCTGCCACCACTCCTAGGGCTTCTTTTAAGCCCTGCTGCAAGTCTCGAAGGAACTGGTCCGTGCCCTGCATTGAAAGGTGCACGCCATCACCTCGGAAAATGAGAGGGTCCTGAAATCTGCTGTTTGGATGGAAAATAATTGAGCCGCCTAGGGCCAGAACCGCTCTTCCAAGATAGTCATTCACTTTGCGCCTGGCCCAGTCAATCCCAGCTGGGGACTCGGCACACCGCCAGGCTCAACATGGGAGCATATAGGACCACACAATCCTGATGCCTGTCACCCACTGCATTATCTTACTGAAGTCATTGCAGGCCTGTAGCCTCAGCAAAATGGAGGACGTCTGCCCCAAGTCGTTCTCTCCCAGGTGGATAAGCAAATATTGGGGAGGAGGGTGGGTCCTAAGGAATTCACAAATGGTTGGCAGCAGCTGACCCCAGCACATCCCACGTTGAGCAGCCCAGTGCATGCTGGTGAGGCTGCCCAGCCCCAACTGGGTGCCGAATGTGCTGGAAGCCGCTCTCTTCCAGGCCCAGAAGATGATAGAGTGCCCACATATGAGCACTGATGCCTGGCATGGACAAAATAAACCTGTCAAAAAACAGAAACAGTTAAGATGAACAATGAACATGATAATGAACAATGCACTGTACTTGCCCTACTTCCTGACATAGGCCTTAAATACAGCCGAGCGTCACCTTCCAATACGTTGGATTGTGGAGGATGGGAGGCCCATCTGAGCTGCGGACGATGCGGCATAAATCCTCATGGAATGCAACCCTTACTCAGCGTGTGACAATCCTAACATGGTTAGTCCCCTATGAAAAACTGCCCGAAACTGTGACAGCGTAAGGGGGGAATTGTCATTATGACAGAAGAGGTGTCCAAGGGACATGCCCCGAAATTGAAGAAATGACCCCAACGAACTAACTGGGCAGATAAGCGGATCCGTGGACTGCTTCAGGGAAACCAAAGTGCCCCGAGCGTGTTGATGGGCGCAGCCTGTCAGGAGTAAGCTCAACGTCGCAGAGCTCCATAGCTCTTCCTGGCAGGTCAAATGTGGAAGAGCACCAAAGAACATCATTGTAGGTGCAGTGGAAAACAAAGCCGCCTCATAGGGGGAGGAACATAATACTGGAAAGAGGCTACATAACCCACCGAGAATAGCCAGTGTAATGGGCCTTCGTTTATCTGGCCTGGGGGGGACAATCCTCTGAAAACCCTCCAACAGCTTCCTGATCCTAAAGTCTGCTGCTGGGTCAGAAAAACCCAGCGCCTTGGACCAGTAGGAGATGGCAGCAGTGTACACAGCTGAGGATCTAGCTTCCAAGCCAGCATTGTACAGGTAAAGTAAAAATTGCATCAGGTGCTCTGGTGGAATTGGGCGGGCATCCAGCAGATGGGTGGGCATCCAGCACGGAAGGCCCAAAACTCACAGACCTTGGTGCAATAGCTGGCAAGGGTGGAAAGGGCGAGGGCAGACCAGATTACTCCTTGGGCCTGCAGGACCCAAGGCTCCAGAGCCAATGCGGAATGGGGTCAGGATCCCTCTGGGTTGCTGGTGCCAGATCTTGAAAATGCTCCTCCTGGAAACGAGATAGAGCGTCGGCGATATCATTTGGCGATATCACCCAGGAACGTGTCTAGCTATAAACTGGGTATTGACATTGACATCTTAGACATTGAAGGACAAAGGCCCAAACCAGGACCAGGACCTAGGTGATCTTGAAGTTTGTTGGTTGACCACACAAACTACAGCCTGGTTATCACACCAAAATCGCACTGTGGAGTTCGCAAACTCCCTGGCCCAAATATGGAAAGCGACCACTATAGGAAACAGCTCTAAAAATGTCAGGCCAGTCGTTAAACCCAGCTGCTTCCATTCTTCAGGCCAGGGAGCAGAACACCACCTACCTGTACAGAATACCCCGAAGCTGTGGCCACCCGCTGCATCGGAATGGACTTGTAGGTCAGCCTCCAGGAGGTGTTCCGTGCGCCAAAAGGATAGCCCATTGAATTTCCTCAAAAAGGAAAGCCACATGCGCAGGTCTTCCCTCATCGCATCAGACATTCGTATGCAATGATGAGGCCTTCTCAGCCCTGCCATGGTGTCACAGAGACATTGCAGGAATGGTTGGCCGGGGGCAACCACTCTGCAGGCAAAGTTCAAGTGGCCTACCAAAACCTGGAGATCCCTTAATGTCAATTTCTCAGCCTGAACGCTAGTCTCAAGAAGCTCATTCAGTCGGAGAAGCTTGGCCTCGGGCAAGCGGCTGCAGGCTGCTTCTGTATCAAGCTCGACTCCAAGGAAGGTAAGGAGGGAAGAAGGAAGTCTTAGCATGTGCCAAGGGGACCTCCAGCTCCTGACACATATCCTGAAAGGCAGATAGTAAGACCCTGCACTGATCGGTCCCTGCCCATAAACAAAAAGTCATCCAGGTAATGGGTGGTACTGACCAGCCCGGTCCTATACCGGCAGGCAAACTCCAAAAAGGTGCTAAACCTCTCAAACGCCAAGCAGGACACGGAGACGCCCATGGGAAGGGCCCTATTGACATAAAACCCGCCCTCAAAGTAAAAGCCCAGTACACAGAAGTCCTCACGGTGTACCGGGAGCAACCTAAAAGCTGACTCTATATCGGCTTTTGCCATAAGGGTGCCCCTCTCGCAATCATGCAGTATGCGTACTGCGTCATCCAGGGATGTTACCTTACCAAACAAAGATGGGGGGATCCCGTCATTGATGATCCCTGCGGGATAGGACCAGTGGTGTATAAGCCTATACTCACTGGGAGCCTTTTTTGGCACTACACCCAAAGGAGACACCTGTAGATTGGGGAGGGGAGGTTGGGGGTAAAGCCCAACTACTCGGCCAGCTAGGACTTCTTTATTGATTTTCTTCCATACCACGTCCGTCTGCTCCCACGACGGCGCACAATTTGCACTCGGTCTTGGGCATTGAGGACGTGGGGCCAGGATCCTAAAACCTACTGAAAACCCTGAGGCCAAATAATCGGCTGCATCTCGGTCAGGGTAGCCCGCCAGTAACCTTAAGAGGGGGGTGAGCCTAATCAGCATTGGCCCCCTTTCCAGGGCCTGAGGCAGGAGGGTTAGGCCCCCCTTTTTGAACCCCACTGCTGTTGAATCACCCTCCTGATTTAGTGGGGTTGACCTTGGGGCAGCTGACTGCCCCGTGCCTGGTGCTGCAAACCCCGCAACTGTGCACAAAGCTACAGGCGGTTTTGGTACACTTGCCAGAGGCGTTAAATTCATAGCACGCCCTGGGTGTTTGAACCCCAGGAGTGCCCACAGAGGCATGCTTTGAACCTGGTGCATTATGTGGTGAACCTAGCTATTATGTGGCCGCTATATGAGCGGTCACCCCAAGCAGGCTTTGATGGAACAACTATCTGGCACCATAATTCCCATTGGGAAATTCATCAATCGAGGGTGGGGTCGTGGGCCGCACATAGACGAAAGTGTTCATCATAAGTGGCTCATACTGGACCCGCAAAGTCCCTAAACGCCCTGTGTATTATATCCTGGTATTTTACTAAGGCAGTGGCATGGGCAGCCTGCATTTGCAGCACCACTGCCATGTAAATCAAATACCTGTAGAGCCAGTTCGTGAAATTATGGTCAATTTTTCGCTTTCGAACTAGCTCAGTGTCATGTACAGGGTCCCCAACGTTCTGGACAGGCTCAGGCTCGGTGTGCAGTAGACTAAAGATGTCTACATACTTACCGCGCCATATTTTTTCCTTCACTGAAAGGGCGAGGTGACTGCCCAGCGGCATGACCCCACCACTGGCCATGAAAGACAGCTGGCTATAAGGGGAGGGGAAAGCTGCCACTGCCATTTACGATGTAACCCCTTGTGCCCAAGTGATGCCCTGGTGGCCTGGAAATATAGTACATTGCCGAACCCTTGAGGTGGAGGGGCCCATGGGAGAGGGGGTTGGACCGGCTGCTGGCTAGAGGGAGTCAGAGGAGTGGCCAGGCCAAATTGTGACCAATAGAACATAGGGGACACAAGAGGAGTTGGCGAAGAAACTGCTCCCTCCTGTTCATCCCAAACAGCTGCGCAAGGGTTATCATCGCCCGCCCCGGCTCACCTCCTGCACCCAAAGGGTTAGCAGCAACAGCACTGCCCTATGGCACTGATCAAGACCCCTTGTCTTGCAAGCCCATGGGAACCTGTGCATCCTGGCTGCTGTTGTTCGCATCCTGAGGACCCCCTTCAAGTGATGCTACCCTAGAAGAAAGGGCGTGGTACATCTTATTGCCCCTTCCTGGGCATGTGGATCTCCTAAGTGAGGCAGAGGGCTCACCCCCTGCATGCAAGGACTCACCCCCATCCCCCTTTCCCGCTTCCCTTTCAGCCACTTCTTTTTCTAAGGCCTCAACATAAGCCATAAGGGCCCTCAATTCAGCCATATCGGCTTCATCCTCTGATGACACTGGACTGGGCGCTTTCTGCTGAGTGGGATGTTTTGGGGCTTTGCCCCCACGCTTCTGTTTGCACTTGGCCATATCGGACTGACAAGAGGAGGGTGGCACTGACTTGCTACTGGAAAGGCACACCCTGCCCTGGGTACAAAAGTGGGCCTTTGCAACCATGTGTGAAATGGGGGGGGGCGCCTGGTGACTACCCTTCCCTTGTGTGGTGTATCTTGATTGCACTTAAAAGGATATGCATGTCCCAGCAGGAGCGTGCACAGAGGTTAGTGGTGAGAAAGTCCCACGCCGCCTTGATGAGCACTGGCCCTTGCTCCGGCTTCCTGCTGCTTCAGTCAAACATCCGGTGCAGAAGGCCCTTGTGCCGCCAAATATTGCCGGCCCATGCTTGGACCCAGGCCCCAGCAGGGCCCCCACAAAGGGGGAGCCCAGCCACACGTGCCTTGGCGCTGGAATGGGGTGCACAAGGGCAGCCCTCTACAGCCACGCTGCTGCTTGAAATGGGGCACGTGAGGGCCGCTCCTCAAAGTCGTGCCCCTCTTCACATCCCCCAGTGGCCAGGCTCAAAAAACTAAGGAGCCTGCTGCCACTGCCAGGCCCCGCCGCAGGCCTAAAGCCCAGGGAGCACTAGGAGGCAGGAGCTGGATGAAATGAGGTGTGCAAGAACCGTTCTTCCAAGCCGCGTGCCCCCCTTTGCCTCCACAGCAGCTGGGCTTGACAGCTAAGGAGCCTGCTGCTGCTGCGCGTCCGACCGCAGGCCTGAAGCCCTGGGAGCTCTGGGAGGCAGGAGCTGGCAGGCGCGAAGAGACGCCAGGCACCAATGCGGGCCGCCCGAGACCACCGCTCCCATGGGGGGGGACGTCTGTGCACCAACGAATGCCACAGAACGAGGCCCGGACGGAGCATGGGAAGGTGCGTCTACTCCGTTCGCTGGTCGGGTCCCAACGCGGTGCTAGCCCTGCCCACCTGGCCAGCAACGGCCAATCAGAACAAACGGTTCACGGGGGGCAGGCAAACTCAGTGACGCATGAGCAGCACGTCACCACTCTTCTCTGCTTGTTTGGGGAAGAAGGAAAATGGCTACTGTTTTTTTGCTTGCTGTCGGTGCCTGAGAACAATTACTGGTAAGTAAAATTGCTCCGTTTTTTCCTAACCTCCCCAGCTTTCCGCTTCTTAGCCCAGCCCCTACCCAAGCTGCTGCTAAAAGCTTTATTAATTATATTGATTCATGTATAAGTCGATCCATGTTTTCAGGGTCAATTTTCAGGCCTAAATTTTTAAATGTATACATGAGTATATACAGTATGTCTGTGTTACCCCAAAGATGCTGCTGAAATGTGGGTTGAGTTAGAACATAAGCCCTGCTGGGTCAGGTCAAAGGCCCATCTAGTCCAACTTCTTGTATCTCACCATCGCCCACCAGATGCCTCAGGGAACACACAGGACAACAAGATGCCTGCTTCTTCTTGCCACTCCCTGGCAACTGGCTTTCTGAGGTAGCCTACTTCTAAAACCTGGAAGTTGCATATACCCATCATGGCCTGTAACCTGTGATAGACTTCTCCTCTGGAAATCCGTCCAATCCCTTTTTAAAGAGCATCTAGGCCAAATGCTACCACCACATACTGTGGCAAGGAGTTCCATAGGCTAATTACATTCAGGGTAAATAAATATTTTCTTTTGTTTGTCCTAACTTTCCCAACACTCAGGCACATATTGAAGCATACTCACCATTTCAGCACATGCCAAACTTTGTATGAACCTAGACCCAAAATCCCTTGGACTCATAAGCACCAATTTGCTTGTGTAAGTTGGCTTTCAATCTTCAGATTTCCTGCACTACCACAGCTATAGCAATGGCTGCATTTAGACAGTGTGGAGCAGCCATAGTTAAAGAGGGTCCTGAAGAGCTTCATTTCACTTTGTACATTGACAAAATGAATTGTTTTCAAGAATGGTGCCTGACTCCTCTCTCCAGTGACATCTGTGTGGTGGAGCTGCTGCATTTGGGCAAGAAGCGTTCAAAATCTCCAGGAGTGGCCCGCATCTCTGGCACCATTCCCCGTGGCACCTTGCATCTGCTTCCTGTGCAAACAGTGACACTAACACGGGCTAATTAATAGATCAATAGTATTAAGTTATCCGGTGCCTGCACATGTTAATTGACAACCTGCTTATGGGAAGCCTGTGCTGGCTGACAGTGGGTTGTTTGTAGGCAAGTGAGATGGGCAAGCTGCTGTATGCATAGCAGACAGTGCAAATACAGGAGAACGAGCCAGCAGCACCAACTGTGAGCCTTGAAATTCTTGCAACTCTTTATTTGGGCTTGAATCAGGCAGGGTGGGATGAGCTCTGGCCCAGGGTTTATTACTGAAGAACTGGTGACACATTATAGTGCTCCACAAGCTTCCAGCTTCAGTCTGGCAGTCTCGCAGGAGGTGAGTGCACACTTCCTTCTGCTTGAAAGAGAACAAGCTGTTGAGATGGACTGACCTGGGGCTTGCCAGGTCCAGCAAGAGGTAATAGTGGGGGGTCTTGTGTGTGGCTGTGCCGCTTCCATTGTGCGGGGATGGAAACATACTCTAGCTTGTCCCTAGTGATTCTTCTATAGCAGAACTGATGTGCTGGTGACAGACAACACAGGCATATTTAGACTCTTGCTGCATCGCCTGCTGGTGGCTGTTTGCTATTCAAAAGAGTAGGATAATGACAGCACAGTGGCAATGAACTGGAAATAGCAGAATAATGCATTCCTATCATCTTGGCTTAAGCTTCATGGCCTTAGCTGAACCTAGTTCCCTGAACAATGCTGAAAGGGCATCAGGATTCACTGTTTCTAGGGACTTTGTCTCTTCAGGGGCTCAACTGCACACTGGGATAGACCTCTAAAATCTGTGGGGGAACAGTCTGAGGCCAATATGATTCTCCACTTAATGTCCATTGGAACATTCCCTAGGTGCCTATATATGCCCCCTCTTGACTCCTTGAAATTAACTTGTTGAAATTAATTCTTAAGACACTGTTCCCTGCACTTCAAACCTTTGCTTAGAGCTATAGTCTGGACTACATGTTTTTCAACCTGGAGCATAGTTAGTTCCATTTTACATGAAAAGGGCTTTCCAGGTAGCAGGTGTAATTGTTATTCAACATTGATTTCAGATTCATTGAAAAGCAGCAGTGAGGCACCCTGATATGAATTGGGACCCGAGATCTCCTGGCACTTGACGTGGCATGCCAAATGCTGTTCTCCCCCCCCCTTACTTGTCGGTGCACCAGCCTTTTCTCCTCTCACACTCTGGATTGGAAAAGCCCCATGGAAATGCCTCACATTGGGCCCTGCCACTCCTGGGGGAGGCAGACATGTGGCAGCAAGTGGGTAGAATAGCTGCACAAGTTGGAATATTTGGAATATTATCCTTCCTGCATCCTGCACTATAATTCTATCCATGTTCTATCTATGAGGCCAACTGAGGTGCTCACAGTAGTCTAAGGTAGTCACTTAGTTGGCCCCAGTGGTATAGCAAGTGGGGGGCAGTCTGGGTGCCAGGCCAGAAGGCCATGAGAGACCCAGTCAAAATGGTGGCAGCAGGAAAAGCAGCACCAGCACTGTGGTGGACACAGGCATGTAGAGGCCACTGCTGCCTCATGTTTTGGTGGCTTTGTGATCTTGCTGCTACCCCTTTTCTTTGGAAGCTGAACCTTGGAGGCCTGTAGCAAGGCCCCTGGTTGGCCTCAATGGGCTGGCTCTGGGCTTGTAATGCATGGTGAGGAGAAAGGGGACGCTTAGTACTGTTGTCCTTCCAAATGCTGCCCTTTTCAATAACTCTTTGCCCAAAGCAGCTCTGTGCTGGAAGTAGCTGCTTGAAAGGGGGGAACTTTTGGTAGAGAAACTGTGAAGTCTTAACCTCACCTCCCTGTGCACCAGGCTCCCAATCAGCTTCAGCCCCCCCCCCCATCAGCTACTTTTTGTAAAAATATAGACACTTCTGATTTCAAGCCTCTCTCTAATGAAAAAGCTGGACGTATTGGTTTGGCCCACAAAGTGGGTGTAAATTCTGCATGTATGAAGCTGGGGATCTTGCCTCATGTTAAAAGGGACTGTAGGACTGATCTGTTTCCTGGCAGTGAGCTTTAAACGGAAGTTTTCTTCCAAGACCCTTTGCCCAGCAGCTTCATTCATTCCATTTAGGCCCTCTCCGTACGCACACCCACACCGTGCCTGTCCACACAGGCAGAGACCCCATGCAGCGACACAGCCTGCTTGTGTCAAAGCTGCCTCTCTTCATTGCGTTGGTGTCACATGTCAATGACACAAAAGGGCCTGTTCCAAATGGAAGGGCTTTCACGAGCATCTCCCAGCTCCATGTAATCCCACAATCAGGCTTCACGTGGCCAAGGAGATTCTGTCCTCTGCCCCGGAAACAGGAACATTTCAGCACAGGCGCGACTCTGAGCACACTGCAAGTGCATTAGCATGGAAGTTACTGTCTAAGGAAGAATATGTAAAAAGAGAACCTAGCCCAGGGAAGGATTCCCCAGGCAGAGAGGATACACCAGAAAAGCTGCTGCCGGATGAATTATTCATCCGCCACATTGGTTTGAGTCTCCCCATTCCTTCCCCATCCTTTCCTTGAGGCTCATGGAGATGTCAGAATTGGTGGGAGCAGGCAGGAGAGAGAGGAAGGTAATAAAGATAGATTTGGGACACTTAGCAGGGAGCCAACTGGCTGCTGGTTACTGTGGAAGATAATTGGTGATGTTAGAGCTGGGAATAATTTCTTGGGGCTGTGGGAAGGGAGTTCTCCTCCTCCGATTTCAGAATGTAGCTAGCTAGGCAAGTTTTTTTTTTTTTTTTTTTGGAGCAGAGTAGAAGGAAGGTGAATGGAAAAGGAGCTTGCCCTGTTTTTGGTAGTAATGAGAATGCATCCATTTGTCTTTCTCTGTCCAGCTGCTAAGAGCCGTGATCAGCAGGAATTTGTTATTCTCTCATTATCTGGGCTTTCTGGCTACGTGCTATGATATTTTTACCTGCTATTTGCTCAAATTGCAGCACGATCAAAGAAGGGGGAGGCGTGAACAAAGAGTACGATCTTAACAAAGGGGGAAAAATATCGCTTACCAGCTCTCTGGGGTGCTATAGGAACTCCATGCTTTGCTGACTCTTTCTTTTGTGTCCAAATCCCAGGGCTCTGGTAACAGATGCCACAAGAGACCGTGAGCCGTTAGACAGAATATGCCTCCCCTCAAAATTACAATGTTCAGTGATATTTGGATCTAGCTATATCTCTGCCCCATGTCTTTCCCCTGTGTTGCTTAAGCATAGGCAACTCCCGTACGCATGGCCTATTGGGGTGTGTGCACAAACTGCATCCCTCCATTCTTCCTGATTAATAGTTCTTCTCTGCAATGATAGCATTCATTCATCTGCCTTGCCAGAGAAACTCTGTGTGCACAGGCTGTTCTGCCAAATCCCGTCCTGCAACAGAGAACTTAAAGTTAGGGAAGACAAGTGTTCCGCCAAATTCCCTGCCAGGCCTCCCCAAGGACCTCAATGCCCACATTAGGCTAACTAGTCTCCCCACAGAGATAGGCAAGAGGGAGGGGGTTCAGTCACCCACTTGGCCTCCTCTCTTTCAGCAGCTTTTGTTTGGGATCACTGGCTGGTCAGCCTCCTCCAGACTGCCCTCAACACTTAACTGGCTTCGCTCAAAATACCCCACCCCCAAACAATAGGGAGCCAGCTTGTCCCAGCTACAACTGCCTCCTCCACTGGTGGCTGTAGGGGTGTGGCAGCCAAACAACTGTTCCCCACAGTGAGCTTACCTTCTCCAGTCCTTCAGGCAGTCAGGCAGCACTCCGTCAGTCCAGCAATCCGTCCGTCCGTCCGTCCGTCCGTCCGTCCGTCCGTCCGTCCGTCC
>JAJKFI010000052.1:1925288-1937699 GCA_029204185.1 Lerista edwardsae | reverse complement strand
TCCGTCCGTCCGTCCGTCCGTCCGTCCGTCCGTCCGTCCGTCCGTCCGTCCGTCCAGCACCTGCCTGGTGCTAATCCACCCTTCCTTTAGTAAGCCAAACAGCACCTACCTGGTGCCCTCCTAGGACCTTCCCAGGTCCCACCCCAGATCCCTTTCTCCCTCTGCTGCCTCCAGTTTTATATTGAGGCCAGCCAATCCATGTCTGTTGCTGGGCAGACTCTAACATCAGCCACACCCATCTGCACCTGTGCTGGCCTCCTTCATAGCCAGAGAGTCTCAACAGCCTACAGCTGTGCTCCCGAGGCTTGCAAAACTTCTGGGATTAACCCTTTAATCCTGGGTTTATCTGGGACAAGGGGCCATTGCTGATACCACTCCCTATCCTCAGGGTATCTCCTGTCTTTTCCAATACACAGGCATATGCTTGATTTGCAGTTGAAGTGCAAGGGGGCAAAGTCTCCCTATCTAGGATTGGGCAGGCATGGACAGGGCATTTTGAAGGCAGAACAGAATTCTGTTGGAAAATGGCTTCTAGTGGTGTGCATGATGAATTGCTGGCAGCCATTTTGAGATGGTTTCTGCAACCTGTGGCAGCACAGGTAAACACCCTACCCATAAAGGGAGGTGCAGCAGGGTGGGGTGGAACAGGGTGTTCCCAAGTGGGCAGGCGAGAGGGGAGATTGAAGGTGGTATCAAGAGCACTTGTGTGCAGGTGGGCTGGGCTGGGAGCGCACCCCATGGCAGGTGCTGAAACTGCACCCCCCCCACGTTGCCCCGCCCCTGCGTGTCACACAGACACACCTCCCTTACCCTGTAAATGCTCTATTTCGGAGCGTAAGGGAGGCGTGGGTGGGCAGGAGGGCCAGAAACTGCGCAGTCTCTCCCGGACCACGTGCAATGGCACCCTGCCGCTGCCCCACACCCCATGGCTTGTGCCATGGGGTGCTACAGGTAAGATACGCGCCTGCTCATGTGCACTGATATCCTAACTCCATCCACCTTCCTTATCATTGCCATTACACCCCTTGGAATTATGCCTGTTAAACAGCAGATGTATATCCAAGAAGTCATGTGGTGGCAGTGGGGTCTTTTCCCAGGATAAATGTATCAAAAATGCACTTAACAAGAGTTTCCAACTGATCCCGCTCCCATGGATTCAGCATCCACTCTTTAGGTAGGATTTAGGTAGGATTGGACCACAAATGCTCAAAACGGCAGTAGATCCCAGGAAGTGATTTTCCAGGTTGTCTTAATCCCCATATTGTTATCTATTGTAAATATCATCCACATATATGGTGCTTTAGAATGAAGGTAGGTCCCTGTCCTGAAGGGCTTACTATCTTGAAGGATCTAGATATTGACTGCCAGAAATTGCCATCCAAATGATGGTGTCACAATTCTGATGGTCCCATTTGAGACTGCAGATAGGCTTTGGGGGAAACTTGACTGGAGTTGTCAGCCCTGGCTATTGATCTTGCATATCACGAGATTCCTTCTGGGTGTAGCCTCACCTGCAGCAGACCCAGGGAAGTTGCCAGGAGATGGTGGAACCTTTAACCCTATCCCATCTCCCCAGCTCATCTGAGGATTCTCCAGCTGGGAATGGCCAAGGCTAGAACAGAAACTCTGGGTTAAGGCATTTTCCCCTTTGGAGAAGTGGTGGGTCTTCTCTTGTTTTCTGTTTGGTAGGTCTGAGGCTGCAGAGAACTTACACTGATGCAAGAGTGACAAAAGGAGGAGAGTGAAATGAAGGCATGTTGAACAAAGGAAGAATATGTGATGATTTTTGTTACACATACATTTGCAATATACCTTTCAGAGGGAACTGTATCTTTCCCTTGTGGTCTCTTATTTGCAGCTCTTGTTTGCTTCCTCTAGTTTTGTTAAGATGGTCGAACATTAGCAATTGCTGTAATCTTGTTCCAGGCTTGTTGCAACTTGTTGCAGAGGCCCACCTGCAGCTTTCCTGGAATTCATCATTACCTCTGGACCATCTGAGAAACTGGCCATAGTGATCTCATAGAAGGATGAGCCCATGCCATGACAGCAGAGACTGGCAGATCTCCTTGTAAACACACACAACATTTCTCAATTGATTTTAGATCATTTCTCTGCAGCTGGGCAAGCGCAGTACAACAGTGAAAAGGAAGGATGGGTGGGTGTGAGCAGAAATCAGTCATGTATCAAATTGAGCTTCTTGTCCTATTTGTTTATATCAGTTGAGGCCTGTTTGAACACACTGGGCAAAATCTCAATCACTTCCATTGTCAGGATCAATTCATGTGAGCATTTTCACATCATGCTTGCTGAACAGTGGTAAATGTTGAAGTGCAGGAGTTCATTGTGACAGGCCCCATAACAACTATGAACCAAAAACAACAACATTTCCTCACAGTGTTTTTTCTAATTCTGCCACTTATTCTCACTTTGAAACTTATACTTCTTTTAAAAAAATCTCACTGATTTCATGTCAAATTCTCGGAGTGGGTTTCAGTAGCTTAATGCAAATGTATAAAACCTGAAAACTGGCATTAATAAATATAAAAGGTATATTACAGTGCTAGCCTATATATGTTGACTCAGAAGCAAGTTGCAATGTGTTCACTAGGTCTTACTCTCAGGTAAGTAAATTTGCACAGGAATTTAGCCTTAATGTGTGCCCTTAGGCAAATTTCTCAGTTTGCCCCTTGCTGGGCCTGATGTTTCTGCTCAGTTAAGGTCCTTTGAAAAAGTTTCCAAAGGCAGCACCTGAACCCTCCTGCTGATGACATCACTGCTTCTGTTGTAGGAGCAGCCCCAGAACACCCCCTTTGTACCCCCTTGACTATACCTCTGGTTTTGAAACCTTTTGACCAGTTTAGAACAGGGATGGTGAACCTATGACACTAGTGTCAAAAGTGACACACCACAACATTTTGGGTAACATGCCAGCATTTGCCAACACCTGACAACCAGTAAAGTCCAGGGCACACATGTGAATGCTCACTTGGTTTCCTCCTCCCCTTCGCTTTTGCACCCTCCTCTCCTTTCCTCTCCTGCGCATGCCAGCAAGCACTGCAGCTGCTGTTGCAGACCCACCAAAGGCTTCCTGCCAACTCCTACAAATGCACTGCCCTTCCTCCAGCCATGTGCTTCAGGAGTGCTGTGCCAATCCACCAGAGGCTTCCCACCTCTTCTCCCCCTCACCTGCTCAGTCCTGGGGAGCAAAGAGTAGTGGAATGGAGGAGGAAGAGAGACTGTGCACAAAACTCCAGTAAGAGAGTGGGGTGCCCTTCTTTCCCCTCCCTAGCCACAAGAGTGCCCGCTACACTTCCTACTTAACTAAGCATTGTGCGCACCATGCAGTCTCTCTCTTCTGTGCAGAGTCAGTATGAAATGAACTGGAGCAGCAGGCATGTGCACCTCCCGTTTGTTTCAAACTGCAGAAGTAATGCAGAAAAAGGGGACAAGCTGTACACGATGCTCCGGTAAAGGGAAAGGGAGGTGGAGTGCCTTTGTTCCCCTTCCTTAGCCATGGAGGGGTGGATGCCTGCTTCTCTACCTACTTATGGGATATCCGCATGCAATTTCTCTTCCTCGGGGCTTCTGTTTGAAGTGAACAGGAGCAGCACGTGCTTCTCAGCTCAGTTCATTTCAGAGAGAAGTGGTGCAATGGAGGAAGAGAGGCTGTGTACAGAGCTTGGGCAAGTAATGGGAAAATGGGGTTGGGGTGCCTCTCTTCTCCTGTCTATGGCCATCATTGCCCCCCCCCCACCTATCAGCTTGTTTGCTCTGAATATGTAATATACACTAGCTCAGTGGCTGTCAAACATTTTAGCACTGGGACCCACTTTTTAGAATGACAATCTGTCTGTGATGTCATGAAATGATGTCATGGCCTGAAGTGCTGTCATTGTGACACCAGAGCCTGCTGCTTTTCTGAGAATGCAGCAATAAGTTGGCCTATTTCTCAGCCATTTTTCAATAGCAAAATGAATCAGAAAGGGAAAAATCTTATTTACAACCTTGACACAAGCAAAATAACCACACAGCCAGTGGTGTCATCTACTCACCAGTAGACGGTATGCTGGGTGGGACTTAGCGAGATCAACAGCCCATCCACTCACTTCCGCTTTCTTCGTGCTCGCCGCGCGGCTTTCCCTCACCTTGGAGAGGGCGCCTGCTCGCCCAGGCACCCGGCGCGCCCCCACCCTTCCCCCCTGGCGAGCAGGTGCCCCCTCCGAGGTGAGGGAAAGCCACGCGGGGAGTGCGAAGAAAGCGGAAGTGAGTGGACGGGCTGTCGATCACGCTAAGTCCCGCCCAGCGTACCGTCTACTGGTGAGTAGATGACACCACTGCACACAGCCCTCCCTCTGTCCAGCATCCCATCTTCCCCTATGTTCAATATGGCTGCTCTAGGTGCTTTGAGACCCACCTGAAATTGGTTCATGACCCACAGGTGGATCCAGACCCACAGTTTGGGAACCACTGTGCAAGCATGTTTGTAACTGAATATAGAAATAATAGTTGCTCTTTTCTTGGTGGAGAAGCAGAGATGACATGCCTGCAGATTCAAGTTAGATATTTTCCGAATTTTTGATATGCTGAGTTCAAAAGGTTTTCCATCACTACTTTAGCATGTCTCATAATAAGTGTTCATCCTGCTTCAAACCATGTTTCAAAAGTTTTTTTTTTAATCCATATGAGACTATGCTGGAGCAGAGAAAAGACTAATCACCATACCAGAAAAAGAAAAATCTCATGATGGCTTTGGTATAACAACCAAGTGAAAGCCCCCAACTCCTTTTGCTTAATTTTTAATGAGACAGGATAATTTCATTCTGGTTCAGATCAGACCCTGTTTCTATGCTGTGAGAGAAGCGATTCCTGTTGCTTTCCCTTTCGCTGTCTGCGTGCCACCTGTCGAATATTAATGCAGCAGCAAATGCTACACTGGAGATGTGGGTTACAATAAGATAAAAGGATGTAATTACATAAGTAAAGGATTACACATACACAAGTAGGGGGAAAAACGTAAACGAGAAAATTAAATATAGGGAGCTACTGCCTAATGTGTAGCGTGGCACAGGAAGGTTTGGGTCATGTGTCTTTCAAGTCTCTATTTTTGCCTCAAAAATGGAGATCTACCATTCTATTCTGCAGAACAGAAATAGCACACCTGCAGGCCCACTCATGAGGTCAACTGAGGCAGTTGCCTCAGGCTGCAGATTGATAAAGGATGCCTATCTCTGTCTGCCTACTTGCTTCCACTGCAGTTTCTTCTCTTTCCACTCCTTGGGTTGAAAAAGGAAGAAGGGACAGGAAGGAAGTGCAGAGGGGAGGGAAGTGATGAGCTAGAGCATTGGAGAGCAGAATGGTGGCACATTTTCGGGGAAGGGGAAGCAGGATTTTCATGTTACTTTAGGAGCTAGGAGGCCTTGGGCCAGCCTACACAGGTGGACACACTCTATCTGCAGAAATATTGCCAAATGCTAGTATATGTCTCTTATACTATACTGTGGTATACTATACCACAGGACAGAGGACTGCTTCCTTCAGACCTTCCATTCTTCAGGAAGGGGTGGAGCCGAGGAGAAGTGTAAAACCTCAGCTAAGCTCCAGACCTTTTGGGAGCAAATGGGTGTATCTAGACAAAATTGCGCCTGTGGCACGCAATGAAATTGCGCCCCCCCCCACATGCAACGTCATGATGTCACAATGTCATGATGTCATGATGTTGCGGGGTATGGCTTCTGCTGCCATGTGTCTGCAGAGCCAGCACACACACACACACACACACACACACACACACACACACACACACACACAGAGAGAGAGAGAGAGAGAGAGAGAGAGAGAGAGAGAGAGAGAGAGAGAGAGAGAGAGAGAGACATAAACACACACACACACACACACACACACACACAGACCCAGCTAGGGAAATGCAGCCAGCTCTGCTGGCCTTCCCGTCCTGCCTTACCTCTTGAAATCCTGCATGAGGCGCCTCTGGGCCGTCGTGGACATGGCGGGCTCGCGGTTCTAAATAAATAACTCATATACCGGGTGGCCCAGGGGAAGGGGAGGGAGGCGAGGCGTCGGGACAAAAGCGGTGGCTGGGTGGCGAGTGAGGTGCTGAGGAGGCAGCAGCAGCGGCTCCCCGAGCGACGGTGGCCTCTACCACTCTGAGTGGTCCATTCGCACCTGAGAGGAGGGGGGAGACAGGAGGAGGAGGCCGCAAGGGGTGGGAAGAGGAGGCGGCGCCAACCACATAATTGAGGGTGATAGGGTGCCTTAAAGTGGCCTTAAAGTGCCAGTGCCGTGGCAGCTAGGAAAAGCCAGCAACTTTAAGGCCACTTTAAGGCGCCCCTGCGGTTTGCAGAGCCAGGGGCACGGTGGCGGCTTCATTTCCCCGGGGCTGCCGCTCAGGCACTTTAAGTACTCAAGCAGCAGGCTGGGAGGGGAGACGCTGGCACGCCTCCCGGCTTGGGGCATGGGGGGGTCGCAAATTCGCGGGCGGGGGGGTGGGGCGCCATGCCAACGGCACCCCCCACCTTATGGAGCCCCAGGGCTTGTGCCCCCTGCTGCCATACCCTAGTTACACTTCTGGGAGCAAATTACCAACTTGGAGCTACCAGAGGTTCTGTGACTCCCACCCTACCCTTCTGTCAGACCGAGGGCTCAATTCTATCTAACTAGTGTGCCAACATAGACCGTGTGCCACCAAGCCTTTGCGAGTTGTAACAACTCTGTAAAGTGCTGGCTTGTACAGATCCGTGTAGACCCAGTGCATGGGCTGAGGCTTTTTCAAGGGCAAGGGGGAAAATGTCCCTTTACCCTGTGAAGACCTCCTGTCCACTAAAGTCCCCTGTGGGATGCAGTATGACCTGTACAGCCTGCACTGGCCTTGCTCCATCGGTATGGGAGAATTTGCGTTGGATCAGGCTGTGATTGATTTACGCTTCCAACAAGGGTGCTTCTTTGGGCTGCATGCATTTCTTCTTATGATCAAGACAGGACAAAGCAAGCAGGCAACTGCACAAGCCTTTCAAATCACATATGTGTACTGTTAAAACACTCACAATTTTCCCTGACTGCTTATAATGCCTGTGGGAGCGATAGTGGGGTCAAAGTGTGTTTGGGAGGAGTGGTAGAATTCAGTCTGCACAAAGGAAAATTGCTGTGATACTAGGAGTTCTCCCATGCTTATTTGGGTTTGAGTCACACCCCCTCTTTAGAATTCATAGAGTGCCACAAAAGGAACATGGAAACCTCCTCTGCTAGTACATTCTTTAGCAAGGAACGGTGCCATTTCTGCATTCTGTGTAACATATTGTGGACCTAGCGCATTGTCTCCTGATCAAATGTTGTGTAAGTGTGGTTGTGTTTAAAAAATAGAGCTAGAAGCATGGGGATTTTGAAATATAACACCCCAAGATGTTTAAGAATCCAGATTTATTTCAGCAGGAACCCAGGGATTTCTACAGAGAATTCGGGACTGATAAGCGACACAGTTGGAGGCTAGATTAGGATAAATATGAAATACGTTCTTCTCATAGGACTGTTGGGGCAGTGGAACAGATTACCAAGGGAGCTTATGGAGCCTCTATGTTAGGTGCTATGAAAAAAAAACAAACAGGTTCAGCAGCTACTGGGTATGATTTGTGTGAAATGAACTCTGGAGAATGATAAAGAAATAGACCCAGGGCCCAATTCTAGCCAACTTTTCAGTGTGGATAGGTTGCTTGGAAGCTTCCTCAAGGTAAGGGAATGTTTGTTCCCTTACCTCTGGATTGCATTGTAGCTGCACTGGAACTGGAAAGTTGGACAGGATTTGGCCCCCATTTTGGCCCAATCCTATCCATCTCCCCATCAATGAAATGATGCTAAAATGGCTTCCACTGCATTTTATGGTTGAAGAGTAGCCAAGGAGGTCTTCTCTGGGTAAGAGAGCAATTGTTTCCTTACTTGGGAGTAAGCCTCTGCAGAATTGCGGGGTGGTGGTGGTGTCTACTGGGGGTTCTGCTAGCTAAACAGCTGGTGCAAGTCTGCATGGACCCATTCTGTGGGATCAATCTAGGAAGGGAATAGGATTTGGTGGCCAGTACTGCCACTGAACCTGCATCCTGCCCAGACCCGATCCACCCACATTGCTCCCCACCCAGTTTCACTCCCTCCCTGCCTCCATTCTGCCCCCACCCCTTCCATCTCCCCTGCTGACTTACCTGGACTGGCTAGTGGTGGGGGAAGCTATGGTGCAGGCAGGAAGCTGCAGGCCTTCCCGTCAGTGCTTCCATCAGCATGCTGAGTAGTGTGCTGCATACAAATACGTGCTGTCCTCCCTGACTCTGAGTGGTCCAAACGTGCTTTACAGTGGCCCTTGTGCAGTTGGCCTAACTGTGCTGGCCTAACTCCAGGTTACAGTTGTGCCCTGTGGTTTGTGCTTATGGCTAGGCAACTATCTAGTTCCCAATGGGGTCGAGGTTTGGATAATGTACTTGAAACAGAGATGGTCTTCTTTTGAAGAAGGTTGTTTGCAATGCTTTTACTTACTGTGTGGTATATATCTCACCTGATCTCCATTTACTTGTCAAATGATCATTTTTTTCCTTCCTCCCATTGTCCATTTTGATGCTAAATTTGTGTGGTTCCAGACGGTCTCTTTTGCACGTTTAAGACAGTTCCCAGAAAACAGGAATCTGGGTTTGGCCGAGGGACCTAGCAATAAACGGAGAAGGTCCAGCTTGCAAAGCAAGTTGGGAAAAGAAAGGAACTGCACACTTTGAAGGCTTTTATTATGATGATTAATGCCATGAATATTTATCTACCTCAGCCTTGCAAAAGTCATGTGGAAAATTTACCAGTTGAAGCACCGAATCTCCTCGGCTGCTCTTTTACAATAATGATGAAAGGAAAACTAATAACATTTTACTTGCCTGTCATAAAAATATTATTCGCCAGACGTGAGCAAAGTTCTGCAATGCTGGGTTACCTAGACATGGACACTCAGGTTGATCAGAAAGGCACAGGCAGGTAAGAAAGAGGAAGGTGTATGACTGAGGACTTTTGCTAAGGATGCCTGTGGAAAGGAGGCCCCTCAGAGCTTGAAAAATATGGCCACTTTTCATATCTTGCTCCTGTTTCCCCCTCCCCAGTACTGCTAAAATTGTTTTTCTTTGCTTGGCTTGGATCTCTGTTGCTTAATGGCATGATTTTGAGCTTGTAGCAGTGCTGCATGCAATGGAGTGGTGGGGGATAAGATCGGGTCCAAACTTAAACTGTGACTGAGGGTTCAATCCTAACCAAATTTCCAGCACCAGGGTAAGGACAATGCAGCTCCAAGGTAAGGAAACAAACATTCTTTTGCCTCGAGGAGGCCTCCATGAGTACTACTCCACTGCAGAATGCAGAACTGGCCCCATTGGCACAGCTGTGTCAGTGCTGGAAAGTTGGTTAGGATTGTGCCCTTAGGAAGAGACTACAAGAGCCATTAAGCAAGGGCAAGATTGATTTGTAAGTTATATTGGTAGTGTGGTAGCTTCTTAAAAATAGAGCTGTTGGGATGAAGTTCAAGCTTGCGAGTGGCTTGTGCAGCGAAGCTAAATCAGCACATCCCCTATTTCTGTTTTTCTTCTTTGGGATAAGGGAGTTTGTGTTGCCATGGTTGAACCACAGCTCGGCAGACAACCACTGCATGCAACAAGGACCACTGCACATCACAGGTTCCACGCAGTTCCATTTCCAGTCTCCTGCCATGCTATCATACTATCATCATTACATTGATGGCCTAATCCCACGCTGCCATTCCACCGTATGCACCTTGTGGCATGGCAAATGCTGCACTGGACACAGGCAGTGGGGAGGACCCCACACGCCGGTTGAAAAGAGCCCCCCTCAATGCTGGTAAAACAGTGAAGTGGGTGGAACAGTGTGGGGGTGGTGGGAGGATTAAGGTGGAACAGATGCAGTGATGTCATGCAGGGGGAATGCTGGGGAACTCAGTTCCACTAGTTAAAATTAGGGCTGACTCCGCCCACTTCACTCCCCCTCCCCCCCTCCCGATTCCTCTGCAAAGAGCTTTTCTTCTTGGTTGGCTGGCACTCAGAGGGTTAAAGGGAGCGACTCCGGAGTCCTAGGGGGGCAAAGGGGGAAGGGCTGCAGTGGGGCAGTCCCGTCCTGCACAGCCCCCTTCCTCGCTCCCTCCAGCCACACACGTGGAGTCAGCAGCCACTCTGGTGAGTCTGCAGCCCACTGGGGAGAAGGGGCGTCCTGGGGATATGGTGGAAAATCGAGGGGGGCCCTGGAGGGGACGGAGGGGAGCCGGGACTTTTTGAAGCTGCCCTTCTGACCTGCCGGTATAAGCAGGCTTTGGTGTGGGGAAGTGCCCAAGGGTGCCGTCCGGAGTGGTGCCGCCCCTCAGCCCCTTCCACAGGTTCCTGCCTCATTCTGCTCAGCCAGCCTCGGCTTCGAGGCTGCTGCCCCCATGCCAATTTTCAACTTCCTTGGCAATTTTGAATAACTCCACCTCGCCTAGCCGCAAAGACCAAGGAAAGGCTTTCGCCACTGTCTGTCCAGTCCAGAGTGTTTCACTGGCGCTCTGGGTGTGCGGTTTCTTTGGGAGACTGTCCCCATCGCTATTGGAGCTGCAATTGGGGAGGGGGGAATTCTTCGCTTTCTGTTCTGTAGGTGCCAGGCGCTGTACAGAACTGGCTGGCTCCGCCCACTTGTCGCTGACGTCGTCGCTGGCTAGGAACCAGCCGCAGGTAGACCTGGGCTCCACCAGCCTCCGGAACCCAGGTCTACCCATAGGAACCAGCCGCGGGTAGACCTGCGCTCCGCCAGCCTCCGGCTTATGACGTCACTTCCGGTGGGCGGGTCCTGACACGTGCCAATCAAAAGTGAGTTCCTGTTCTTAAATCATTTAGATGACACCACTGAGGGTGGGGTGTGTCAGAGCTGGGAGGGGCTGCCACAGTCCCTTTGTGCCATGTGCCAGAGACCTACTGGTGATTGAGGGGCTTATGGAGAGAGAGAAGGGAAAACATTTTCCTTTTTCAAGCCTCCCTATCATCCCCTGGTTTTTGGCATGGCTGCATACTATGGCAGGGAAAATAATAGGGTTGGGCTGTTAGTTTCAGTACTCCCAAAGAGAGTTACAAGTCTATTTCCAGTCACAGAGGGAGCATTGTCACGCTTATCCAGCTAGCAAAGCATGACATTTCATATCATCTGTTGAGTTGGATTCCCAACAGGGATGCCCTCATTACTGTCCATCAGGGACAGTCCCTTGTCCATTACAGCTACTACCCTCACAAGTCATGTTCCTCTGAGCCAATCAGGAAGCATTTTGGTCTTGTTTCTAGCTGGACAATGCAAGACCCTACAGAGATGATAATTTTGCTGTACATTCTTCCTTGCTTTCATCCACACATCTGTGTTTGATATGTGGTACAACTTTGCTTAGCATTTGGAAGGATGGTTATGCTTCCACAGCATCAAAAGTGCACTCCAGGGTAGTTGGGAAACATGATCAGTCTCATGATTGTGAATACTAATTGTGCTGTTGTGGCAGTGATTACCAGTTAGCAGGAGGTATCGGAACGAGATATAGAACAGGTAGCAGCACAATCCACTTACCAAGAGGACTACAGTCAGCTGGAACTATTGGGCAGAAAGTGTAAACTAATTAGTAGAACAGTTATTACCAAAAATGACTGGACTTTAGCTAAGAGGAGCCAGTGTATAGCACAACACAGATCACAGCTTCCTACTTCCTTGCATACATGCTGTTCAGGCTATTGAGGATTGGCTTGGGCCTGGAGTGTTTCCTTGATCCATATGCTCACCAACCATAAATTTGTATCCCTTGATTCTGTGCCCTTATGATTCTTGTGATAGGGGAAGTTTGGTATTTACCCCCTTTTTCTTCAGTTCTGAGTTGAAGCCTTTACACTAAGCAGCTTTTAGTACAAAATTTCTTTATTTTTGTTGATTCAAGACAATTGCCTTGGAAGCACATGCAAGGTGTTCAGATGTAAAAAAAGTGCTTCCCCTCTCCTAAAGATGTCACACATTTTATAACCTTTCTTTTAGCTTATTACATATTCATACAGTAAGCTTAATTTACTGCCATATATAGTTAATTTTTAACTTCCTTTGCTCTGGCTTTTTCCCTGGCCACAGTGGACCAGAACCCAATAACTTCAATACCAATCACAGCACCTTTCAGCAAAACCAATTGCATAAAAAATGATTACATAAAATTGAGAAAAACAGGATCATACAAATTGCACTGAAGGTTCCGGTCCTCCAACACTCTCTCATTAGCCCACCTTTCCAACCCCCAAACGTTCTCCTCTGGCTCCTTCCCTCATTCCCTCAAAACATGATCCATCCATCCATCCATCCATCCATCCATCCATCCATCCATCCATC